>VWZD01013778.1:77613-95880 GCA_013396695.1 Sakesphorus luctuosus | reverse complement strand
AAAAAAAATAGAAGTACAGAAAGGGATCCAGAAATCAAATTTAATTTTAATCATCTGGGTTGTATAGAAGTCTTGGATAGTGTACTATTTTTCTAAATACTTTCAGGAGCATTATGCAAAACAGCCAGTCAACATGAAGACATGGTAACAGCATTCAGATATATTAAATAATATTGCTCCCATATGATTTTATTGCTAAGTGTTATCTGTGGGGCAAGCACGAACAATCTATTTAACTAAACATTTATATGACTGAAGGAAGAGTCTCCATTTAGTACTCAGTTTTCACATGAGGATTTTTGGAATATACATCAGACTTCTTAATGACAAATCAAATAACCCCATGCCTGTGTAAATACTATATCACACTATGATATGAATTTTAATGATTTTATTGCAGTATATTTCTCATTTATTTTTTATCATTATGATAAATTAATTCTTCTTGAAATGTCTTTGCCAATTTCTATATCATTTTTACCTCACTACTCTTCATGGAAGGGAGGAGGGAAAAGGAGCAAGGCAATGCAATATAAAATGTAGCCAATTTTGGATGATGCAGTTTAAAACAGGACTTAATGTTCCAAATGTCCCACTAGAAAAATGCAATGCTAAATAGCCAGTTAAGTGACATATCTGTAATAAAATATACCAGAAAAATTTGATTTTATATGCTCAAGAACATTAAGCACTGTAATGTTAAACCAAGAAACTCAGAGAACTATTGTGTTCTGTGGGATGCTCACAGGACTTTTTTTTTTTTTCCAAAAAAAAGTGAAGCTCTAAGAAGTGGTTTCACTTAAGCATCAGATAAGGAAATGGGCATTGTTGTTTGTGGCTTATATAGTCTCACAACTCCTAAATTCCATTTTTCATCCATAGGGGAATCAAAATCCAGCTCTGAAATCTTAAGAATTAAGTAATAAATCTTCCAGCTCTTTCTCTGTACTGAAAAAAGAGAAATATGCAGGCAAGAAGTTGAACAGTTATCTACTTATACCTTCAGAACAGGAGAAAATTCAGCACTTTATTTGCCTAGGGTTGTCTTATTAGTTTTCAAAACTGCAGCATAGAATTGTAAGCACAAGTCAGACAAACTGACAAGTCAGACCCCGAGGTTTTATAAGCTCTCTGTGGGAAGATGCCAGATCTGGGACTGGATTGGGTGAAAAATTAGGAAGGGGAAGGGTCTAAGATAACAACCGATAGAAAACCAGTGACTGGGGATAGACAGAGGCCTGCCCCTTACCCCCCAGCCACGAGGCATATAGGTCTTACACACTGGGGCTTCCCAACTTGGAATAGCAGGGCAGAGAAAGGAGNGGAGGGACACGACACACACCGTCTGGCTCAGGACAGGACAAACTAGCTTAGTGGGTGACTCATCAAGACAACAAAGAAAGCTCGAGGGATACAATGAACAGGGTGTGGTGGCTGTCAGCACAGCAGAGATGAGGTAACAGAATCAGGTAGGTGATGGCAACAAAAAAACCCCAACCCTATTACAAGCAAAACTGCAATTTTAAAACTTCAACAGCAGGTCTCTTAGTCGTTCAAGATGTTTCTCCAGTGCTGCCCTCCTTGGGATTCATTCCAGCTTTTTCCTACAGATGGGGCTTTCTTTTCCTTGGAAATTATGGTTAAAAAGAAGCATTGATTAGAAAAGGCTTGAAAGTTATAGATGATAAGCAGTTAAAAATTTTTACTCCATAGCTCACCACAAGAAGAAAAGCAAATGTAATATCCTGTGGGGTAGCAAGCAAATTAAATCTATTATTTTCCACATGACCTGTACAATTGGGCTGTTTATTTCTTTGTCTGGTATTGTGATTAATAAATTGTCAATATATTTTACCTAAGTTAAAATAATGGAAAACAGAAAATTAAATCATTTTGCCTGATTTATTAGCTGTGTATGGCACTGGATGGAATACAATTGAATTTAATTTGCAATGGTGTCCAGGCATCTTTTTTTGCAATATGTATGTTTGCAAGACTGCATGTGTTTATATACAATTTATGCAAAGCAATATCAGTCAAGTTTTTTACATGAAAAATGTGAAGTGATTATAGGGAGGATTTATGTGACCATTATTCTTTGTGGGAGTAGTTGGTTTGACTAGATCAATGATTACTGAACATTCATAGCAGCTGTCTTTCTTTCCTCTTCTTTTTTGTTTCTTTTTTATAAAGTTTAATATTATGCTTTATAATTTTTAAGGAGTGTAAAAGTTCTTTATTTCTGTATTTTTTGAGGAAAATAAGAAATACTAATTCTGAGGACAAACAATAAAATTTTTGTTGTTTTCCTTCTTGGCTGCTCAGTGTGATCCTGATAATTTTATGAAGATTGTCTCTTCAGAGAGATTTAGTGCTTGGGGTATATTTAAATACAATTATGTTGGCATACCTAAAATCACTTTCTGCTTACAGTTCTGCATCAAAGTGGTCCTTGCCTTACTTTGGAAGAAGAAGGATTTATTCAGGTAAGATGAGCGTATTAGAGTCTATTTGGGCAGGGATTAAATTGGTTCCAGCAGGGAGCCACTCAGTAGGACTGCACCTACTGCTTGCAGGTCCCTTGCACCTTTTCTTTTTCATGACACCTGTTAAGAGCTGATCAGTTTATCAGTGTCAAAGAAATAAAATTAGCAAGGATCTTCTCCAAGGACAATGTGGTCACTATAAAACTTAGTAACAGCTTTTTTTTTTTTTTTGTAAATCATGTAACACTCAGAAGAAATATACGCCTCTCATTTGTCTTTGCTTCCTAACTAATAGAGAGTGAAGTTTGTTTCTTTAGGTAATTTTCACTGATCTGACGGCTACCCTCAGTGCTGTCTGTGTGATCTCAACACAAAAACCCCTCACAATCCTTTAAAACCATGTAGAGTCAAAGTGTAGACAGAGTGCATATCTGACAGATTTCTGATAAGACAAAAAGAAGTGTTATTCTACTTATTAGTGGCCAAAAGGAAAATGAAATATTTTTTTAAAATTCAGAGATAATTGGGAAGGTTTGCAATGTTCTGAAACAGAAACCAAATAGGCCGAGGTCAACAATTAAATAATTGGATGAAGCTGATAATAATTATAAATCAAGATAAAGTGTTAAAACCTGGTACTTTTTGCTCATTACTAAATGAATAAGAAATTACTTGGTTTAGAGGAATTTGATAGGAATACTCTAAGGACACAGAACATTCAGATATATTTATGCTACTGATTGCATCTTACAATTTTCACATACAGGTATCTTTTTCTTTCTCTTAACTGAGGTGAAAAAACGATAACAGAGATACGATCCACTAAACACTTCAGAAATCTACACTGTTTCCTGTGGTTTTGTGATACATATAATAAAATAGCTGATAGATCTCAATGCTTTAGCACAGCTTGAAGAAAAATATTCTGGTGAAACATTGAATAGTTATGACACAAAAAATATTGTTTTAAAAAAATAATATATTTTCCCTCATGAAAAATGAGGTAACTTTTGTGTATCTTCTTTCTGGCAGTGTGTGTGTGAAAGTCTAAAAAATAATTACTTGGAAGCACTAAGTCTTATCATCTTAAAAAGAAAGAGCATTCAGGATCAATTTCAGTTTCCACCACTGAATACTTGGAGTGCAATCAGGTTTTATCTTTTTTTTTTTATTTACTAAAGTCTTCAGAAAAAGTAAATTGTAATCTTGTATCCAAACCACAGTTGAATAATCTCAAGAAAATGAAATAAATTCTGTGAAGTTGGTATGTGGGAAGAGATGTTCTGGACTATAAATTATCACTTGTGTTATACATCTGAGTACTTGTCTAGAGTCAGCATGTGTGCCCACAAGCTGGTAGAGCCCTTCCTGTGGCTCCATGACAGGATGCAGTACCACTGCACCTCAAGAAGATAAGCCCAGGCTCTGGGGCACTCATGTGTTGCCAGCTGACTGATTCTGTGGTGATAAGACAATTGCCAGGGCAGGATCAGAGACTTACATGACCAGGCACAGGCATATTCCCAAAGTTGCTCAGCAGAGGACCAGAAGTGCTTATCCTGGCTTGTACTTGGCCATGTGCCCACTTCTCAAAGGTCCTTCTCAAATGTCTCTTCTTTCTGATTTACACAGTTGCACCAATTGCTGGCCCTAACTAAGGGACAGCTGAATTTCTGGAGCTGGGTGTGGGGGCATGGTTTGCACTCAGGGCCCTGATGACTAGTGCAGAGAATGTGCCATTCCAACTAAAAGTCTCTGTTGTTCAGCACCTGCTTCCTTTATGGAGCACTGAAAGAAGTGTGCAAAAGGTATAGTCTTCATCAGAACAGTGACACACATTTGGCAACTAAAGGCAGTGTGAGGAGTTGCCTGCCAAGTTATAAAATTTCAGTTGTTTGAAAAGACTAAAATCTGACTTTCTATTTCACTGATGTCTGTAGAGGCCAATAGCCAGAAGGATGGTGATCACATTTGTGTGTGAAGAGTTCATGTGGCAATTGATGCAAATAGGGTGTTCAGGGTGCCTTGTGTTGCTGCTTAAGACTACAATGTTGTCCCAAATGTGGACTCATTATCCAGTGTGCAGACAAATTCATACACTGAGATGAGGTATCTCTATTTTTTATTCTAGTTCATGCAAACTAAGGAGCTGAGTGGTAACCCACAAAAGACTGGCTCCTCAATCATTTAAACTTGACACTATTTATACATTTTAACAAACACAGGCATCAGCATTAATTGATTACAGATTACATAACTTTTTCATTAATTAGTATTCAAACCTCTATTTGCTCATTGTATCTCTCACTTCTCCCATTATTGTCATCATGTGCAGTTCTTCCCTCCATTTGATCCTGGGGTCTGTTTTGAGTAGGTGATTACTGAGTTGGTGGTTATGATCTCCCATTGCCAAAGTTGCCTTCCCCCCAGTTGCTACTCATTTTTTTTTGCTTCACTTCTGGTGGCTCTCAACCAGACAGACCATTCATCTTGGAATTTTCTTCCCTTTTCCTTAAAACAAAAATTAACCGACAATGCAGTGTTCACAATGCAATTGCTTAATCAAAAAGTCTGGCTACAGCTACTGATCAACAATTAAAAAAAAAATTGCAAAGTTTGATTGAAATCTTGAGGGTCTGACACTCTGCGGGGCTCTATATCAACAGGACTGCTAGAATCTGCACAATGCTGTTTGCAAAACACCAAAGGACATCTTCCCTTTCAATGTGGTGACTTTTTGTATATCCAATACCTCAATCAAGAATTAAAACATTTGGCTTCTCAGTAAGCTGGCTATATGAGACCATATCTGAAGCAGAGTCAGCTTTGGTTTCCCCCATGCAAGGTAAATGATGACAAGATGTCACGTGAAAGGGAGGAGAGACAGAAATGTGAAGATTTCTAGTCTTAACTATATTAATATAAAGTTAATGGCTAAAAGCACCTTTGGGATAATCCGAACTTTATGAGCCCAGCACTGCCTACCAAAACTAGGATAGAACACAGGCTGGAAAGATTTTTGACACCCTGTGAGAACCTGATTTAAGCCAGGGAGAACTCATCAGCTAAATAAGCACCTCCAGGAAATTAGATCCTTATGTACCCAGCGCTGCCTACCGACAGGGATGGAACACAGGCTGGAAGGATTTCTAACCTCTGCTATGAGGCAACACTTAATAGCAAGAAAAGAACTTTCCTCACAATAGCTCCCAAAATAACATTTATTAATATAGGTACGTGACAATGACTATATGGGTTACTTAGTCAGTGATAACATTTAGCTGCAGGATTGTACAAAATACCCCAAAAGACACCGGCACAACACACATTTTACAGGCCACTCCAGCAGTACACCAGTCCCATGACAAACTTAACTAACAGAGGATTACTAAACAGAAACACAGCAGTTCAACACTACATGTAAACACACTCAGTAACCCCAAAGAAAAGCAACAGGAAAAATATAGCCGCTTCCCATTAACATGTATACACCCAGTGAGCTATAACAAATTCTAATTAGTAAGGCATAGGAAAATAAAGTAAGAATTTAGTTGCTTACGCCTGAAATGTCGATAGAATAGGGGAGACAGGGTAGCTCGTGGGTTGCCCTCCCAGAGGTGGAAGTTTTCTCCCCAAGTTGCAGTTAAACTGCACTTCTTTTTATACTTTTTTTTTTCTTCAGGTGGTTTTGTGTGTCTATAGTCAATTTTCTGGGGATGATACAGATGCCTGAGGGGGGTGGGCTCCTTGAGCCTGCAGGGTGTGGCAAAGAAAGGCTATGCTAATTTAATAACATTTCGTTCTTTGGTAACACCCATCACTTATCAGCATCCCTCCAGGGGGCTGAGGAGTTTCCCTCAACTCATCAAGGGCCATCACCCCACAAAAGGTGAACGTCAAAGCTAAGAAGGAGACTGGAGCACTGGACACATGAAGAGAATCTGAAGAAACTGGATCTGGAGAACAGATAGTAAAGCTAAGAGGAGACCTACTTACACTTTTTCAATGCCTACAAGGGATTTTTAAAGATGATGAAGTCAGGCTGTTCTTAAAGTTCAATGAAAGGAGATGAAGCAAAGGAATTCTGATTAATCATGTATGTGGCAAGTACTATTGGATATATACTACATTATTATAAACATGAAAATCAAGCTTATTGTAAGCATGGACTGGCACCATATTAGGGTCTTTGTGAACAGCCAATACACCTCAATCAGTAAATTCCTGAGTCATGCCATTATTCATCTATGTAAACTAGATAAGGAACTGATATGAGAGAACAAGCTGACTTGAAATTAGATGGGTGACTGGAGTCCAAGTCACCTTCACAATTAGGTTATTGACTGACATACAGGAGCTTTAGAAATCCTCAACGCTAACCTTTACCCTAACCTAGCCCTAAGTTGTGATTGGCCACTCCAGGGCAACTTCCCCCAGTTTATATAGTGGGCATGACATTCTATGGTATGGGATATCCCTGCAATCAGTTTGAGTCACCTGCCCTTACCATACTCCACCCAGTTTCTTGTGCAGCTCCTCACTGGCAGAGCAGGGGAAACTGAAAAGTCCTTGACTTAGGGTAAGCTCTGCTTATCAACAACCAAAACATCAGTGTGCTGCTAACATTATTTTCATACTGAATCTAAAACACAGCCCTGCACCACTTACTAGAAAGAATATTAAATGCATCCCAGCTGAAACCAGGATGAGTCTAAAGGTAAACATTTCCTGTTCTTTGTTATATGCACAAATGCATGTGATGTGTAGCACAGAATTCATAAGAGAAATTCCACATGAAAACAGGTCATGGACTTAGAGAAATCAATTTTGAGTTAATTGAAAAGAGTAGTAAGTAGGGTTAACTTAGCATCATTCCTAAAGGAAGAAGGAGTTGAAGAGAGTGACCAAGGTAATTTTAAGATAAAAAATGAAGGAAAAGTCAGTTTAAATCTGTCTCATTTTCACCAGTCTATATTCAAAAAAGAAAAATTGAAGAAATAATGTCATAAGATGTGACTAAGTCAAATTACTGAGGATGAGAACAAAACAACTGTGCAACTGTGAAAAGTGAATCAGGAAATTGAATCATTAAAAAATGACAACAAACAAGGCATGGTACGTATAGCAATGAAAGAATTTTGTATGCATACTTAGAACGAGTGGAAAGTCGAGGAAATAGTTGGTTTCCCTATTACTGGTTGGAAATGGTACAAGAGTAATCAAGAATAATTTTTATTATTATTAGGCCTTATTTTAAATGTTGGTTAATGTGCAGATAGCTAATGTTTTAAATATATAAAGGAAATTTGCTAAATGTAACTCAGCATTGGCACTAGACTTGCAGAAGCCTCAGGCCACATACCATGAAGTTTTTCCTAGATATTCTGAGATTTATACCTGCTTAACTAAAAGTTGACCCCAGAGCCAGTTCATGCTGGAAGATAAGGGTTTGAAAAGGAAGGCTACTACCTTGTCAGGAGAAGTGCAATCTTAGAGGTAAGTGGAAAAGCAGCCTGAATAGAGACAGGGAAGAGAACCAATGGAGAACAAGAGGACCCCTGTGCATAATGTTATTATTCAACTAAAGTGTCATGTGAGGCATGGGAAACCTAGATTCTAAGAGTATATTGCCCAGGGATTCCTTTGTTCATCGGCCCTCTCCAAAGGCACGTTGCTCACATTGTTCTTATTGTGGTACCATTCCACTACTAAAGTATTTTTTTCTGGAATCAGACTTCTGAAATTCTGCTGCACCTAGGGTGAAGAAATTTCTTTAGCAAATCTAAATGCAATTAACTGAGAAAGGTACAAAAATGAAAGCACAAATTAGAGATTACTGATATGATAATTTTGGACACTGAGATCTGCTTTATATTACTTACAGGTTTATTTGTCTTTTGGGTGGTCCTGTGGTGTAAAGGTGAGCACTCTGGACTCTGAATCCCAAGGACCTGAGTTCGAGTCTCAGTGCAGACCATCCTCTGACAGTTCAATGCCTCCCTGCCATCCCATCCCGTCAGATCTCGGATGCTAAGCAGGGTCAGCCCCGGTTAGTACCGGGTGCTGTGACAGTCCCGGGGACTTCACTGTCACTGTCCAAGCTTGCTCGGCCATGGCAGATGGACCCTTAGGACTTAAACGGTGGGGCCAGTTCTGCGCACGCTGTGCCTCACCCAAAAAATCCACTGCGCAGGCTGAAAGGGCACCCCCACGTGGGGAGAGCCCTTCCCAAATCTTTATTCATGAAGTCTGGCCATACATACATACATATGTCTTTCATAATGTTGTGTTTGGGAAGTTGTACTGGATAGAAAAATAATAGAATTGTAGAATAACATAGGTTAGAAGGGACCTTTACAGGTCATGTTGTCCAGCTGAATCCTAAACACTCCCAAGGATGGAGATCACATACCTATATCTAGGTGAGATTCCCTGTGTTGTAGCTTAGGCCTATTCCCCCTTTTTCTTTCACTGTGTACTTTAAAAATAGGTATGGTTCCATCTTGTGCATATCATTCCACTTGGGAGTTGTACAAATGTAAGTGTCCATTAGCCTCCTTCTACTATGGATGAATAAATCTAACTCTCTCAGCTTGTCCTCCTATACTGTGTTTTTCAGTCCCCTGACTATTCTGGTGACCCTAGAACGAACTTGATTTAGTACATCAATGTTTTTCTTGTATAGGGGAGCAAAAAGGAGCACAGTACTACACATTTGGTCGTGCAGGAGCCAAAAATAAAACCAGTAGAATCCCTTGCAGTACATGTTATTTACCTTGCCTTTGCAAGGCTTTCAATACCATCTCCCATAATATTCTTCCACTCAAATTGGAACATCACAGTCTGGATTGGAGGACAACTAAATGGATATAAATGGATTTAAGTTGGGATCAGACAGTAGTGATTAATGGCTTGTACTCCAAATGGAGTCTGGTAACAAGTGCAGTAGAGCAGAGGGCTGTTCTGGGGCCTCTTCTGTTCAACATCATTTTCTGTGACCTGGCAGACATGATGGAGAATCTCTAAACAGGTTTGGAAATGACACCAAACTCAGGAACTATCAATATATTGAAAGGCAGGGCTGCAATCTACTGAGATCTAGAGAAGCTAGGGGAATTGGCCAATAGGAATTACATGAAATGCTATAATAGCAAAGCTGAGTGTTGCTTCGTCTTAAGGACATAGGCTGGGGACTACCTGGATGGGAGCAGCCCTGTGGGAAGTGGCCTGGAGGCCTTGGCAGACACAAATTGAGCATGAGCCAGCAGCTTGCCCTGGCTGCAGAGACCAGCGGTGCCCTGGGAGGTATTTACAGGGGCATAGCTAGAACTTTGAGGAGAGGTATTACTCCCCCCTGCTTGAACTTCATGAGATCCTATCTGAAATACTGCATCAAGTTATGAGTCCCTCAATATTAGAAAGAAATTGATGAATGAGTGAGTTCAGCAGAGGGTACTGGCTGGGGAGTGTAACACTTGCTCTGTGAGAAGAAACTGAGGAACTGAGGCTAATTCAGCCTGAAGGAGACATCATCTCAGGGGTGCTTAACAGGAATGCCTCAGTATGTATGTAAGAGTGATCAAGAAACTGAAAGGAAACTCCTCCTACTGGTACAAGGTGGGAAGATGAGACACAATGAGTGTAAGGTAGTTTCAGACTGTTAAGAAACACTTTTTTTCACCCTGAGTAGTGGCAAGAACTGGAGCATGCTGCCCAGAAAGGCTGTGCATTCCCTATTTCAGGAATTTTTCAGGACCTGACTGGATAAAGTCCTGAGTAACCTAGTTTGAACATACAGATGACCCTACTTCAAGCAATGGAATGAACTAAACAGTTCTTGAGGTACCTTTCAGTCTTCCTTTATGATTCTATCTCTGTATATGAGTTTGAACTTCTATAATGCAAGGGCACACTGTTGAATCATGTTTAACTTGTTCACCTAGACTTCCAGGCAATTTTTTTTCTAAAGCAAGCATACAGCTTCTCTTGAAATAAGTGGAAATAGGAAGCACAGACAGAAAACCTAAAGTTTTATAGAAGCTTTAGTTTAAGTATCTGGAAAGATAATAATAAAATGTATGTATTTATAATTAAAAAAATAAATAAGAGTCAGCATGTAATTATTACAAATTGTATTTATTTATGATGTATAAAAGTATGGAATAAATTGTATTACCTATTCTGTATTCTTGACAGAAATAATTTTACTGTTATATATTTTTCATATAATCATTTTTCCAACTAAAAAAATCTCTATTATCAAAAATTGAAAATTCCATCAAGAAAATTAAATGATAGCTTTTTGACTGCACTTCCTGAAAAGTTATGTCAGTTTTGCTTCCTACAGAAGAAACTGAAATTGTGAAGATATTTTTTATCAAATAAATGACAGACAGAAAGAAACTCCATTATTTGTTTTCTGATTTTTTTTTTAACTTTTCATGTACGTTCTGGATAAGTATTTTTCAAAAATATTTCAGTTTGTTGTTGTTTTGTTTCATTTTGTTTCATGTGAGTAAATTTATTTTTCCCAAGAATTCATGCATCATATAAAATTAAGACTTTTTACTCACTGCTTTATTGAGTTTGACATTAAATATCTTTCAGTTCTGTCCTGATTCTGAGAAATCTTTTGAATGTATTTGTGACATATCAGTGTATCTCTTCTATTCTCAGTGTATCTCTTCTATTCTCAGTGTTCTGTGATATCAACAATGAATCCATCCTGCAGCTTGCAACTAAATTTTTAATGGCAACACTAAGTGCTTCAGGTATGTTCTTCCTACTTTCCATTTCTAGGACTCCATCATACAGGACTGGTTCCTAAACAGTTGGAGCAAAGGTACATCTAGTGCTCAGAAACTCTTGCTAAGTCAATGAAAGCACAATGTGAATGATATAAAGCATCAGCTAAATTTTTAAAACCTGAAGCTCTTACTACTATTTTTATTATTACTATGGCTCCTTGCTGTAATAAATTAGACGACAAAGTTTCAGAACTATACTGTAATATAAAATAAGTATCAGTCAAATAACTCATGTAAAGCAAGGTCTAAGTATGATCCTCTTGAGCTGTAATAATGCTTTCATGGAATTTTCATAAAGGAGTTCAGTGAAGGTTGAGGGAAAGGGGCTGCTGAATGGTTTTATGGATAGCAAGACTTTCTTTTTTAATGCAGCATAATTTTTTTTTATATGTCACTCCTCTCCAACTTTTATTGTTCTAATAACATAAAGGGTAAAATAACCAATGGGATTTGTATGCTCAATTCTCATTAATTTTAATAGGAACTGGTCATCAAGATCCCTTAGGCAACCCTGAAAACATCAGCCAAAATTTCCTGTTGTATTTGAGAGCAAACTGCAAAATCAACAAAGCCCAGAAAAGCTCTCCCATTTGAGCTGAGCATGTTTGCTGTATTCCCACAGCAGTGAATAAAGCATAGAGAAAAGTCTGAATCCCTTTTCAGGGCCCTGAGTCACGAAGAATGCAAACAGAAGTGTTCTGTAACAAACACAGATAACAAAAAATATGATCAAAGCTAGATTGTCTTCCCTTCTGTTCTTGAATCATCTTGTGTTAGATAAATGCAGAATGCTAGAGAGTAAATGGTGAAAGTCTTTGAGTTATAAAATAAAGAATTATTACCCAACTTTAATTAGGTTTTATCTTACCTCAGGAAAATCACAGATTTAGCAGTCAAGATTTTACAGTCTAAAACTGCAATGAAACCTCACTAATGTCTATGATCATTTGGTAACCATTAAAATCAATAGGGAGCCTTCCATCATTCCCCACTATGCTACATCAGGTCACTGGTTTAAGATTTATTTTTACTGGAATACACCTGCTGCATTAATAAAGTATTTCCTCTCTGTGTATAACAATTCTAGGTCTAGAACATTATCAATTCATACTTTTCATTAATGTATTATATCCCCTAATCTCTAGCTACCAGAGCTCAAATTAAGGTTTGTGTGACAAAATAATTGAGAACAAAACATGATTATTTTTTCAGTAAATAAAAATTAAGAATAATTTGTCTACAGCTGAGAA
This sequence comes from Sakesphorus luctuosus, assembly GCA_013396695.1. Lineage (NCBI taxonomy): Eukaryota > Metazoa > Chordata > Aves > Passeriformes > Thamnophilidae > Sakesphorus > Sakesphorus luctuosus. The sequence goes on along the minus strand of VWZD01013778.1, from coordinate 83,337 downwards.
CTTGTTTTGTTTAACATCAATCATCCTCTCAAAATATCCACATATACTTTCATGTAATTGGATTAGTATTTCATTGCAGCTCTTTTTCAAAGTAAAAAAAAATATTTTCACGAGATATGAGCAAGTGTTTTGAGAATCAAAGTTACTATAGACATAATGGAAATTGTAATTATTATAATAGTGTTCATTGTTCATCTCCTTCAATAATTCTGTGGGAACTTATGACAAAGTTAACATCTGTAGTCTTTCACATTTTGATGCCAATCTTTATCTTCCTAATGTTACATTTATTATTTGTTTTGTTTTGTTTGTTTGTTTTTATATTGAGAAGGGTTGGGAAGAGGAAGAGGGGAAGTTTAGGTTTTTTTGTGCAAGTGAAAGGAAGTCCCACTTTTTTAAAGAAGAAAAATGTTTTTGAACAACAGTTTTCAACCATTGACTTAAGAGTTGGACTCGATGATCCTTGTGGGTCCCTTCCAACTCAGAATAGTCTGTGATTCTGTGATCTTATGATAATATATTCCATTTTCAACTTTTAGTCAAGCATCTTCATTCTTCATTTGGCTGCAAAAGCGCTTGAAATACTTTTTTGCTGTCTGTATCCAAAGTCTGCTCTTCTTGAACAAAATTTGGAAGGCCAGAATGAGTTTTGTACTGTAAATAATTGTTTCCTACAGATTGGCATGAAACAAACCCATTAAACCTCTCCTTGATGTCAGCAACTGCCTCCATCACTACTGAAAGTTCTTATTTCTGCTTTAATCTGCTATTTCTTTTGTCAGATAAACTAAAACAATGAAATTGTATCATGAGGATCTTAAATGAAGCATATGATTGATTAGAGAATATGACTTTGAGGCTAAACACACTAGTGAAGGATTACATCCCCAGAAAGAGAAAAGGGATCTGTCCAAATGCTGGAGTTTGATGAGTAGTCGGAAAAGTTTTTGCCCATGTGGTTATTCCTCAATGAAGTCTTCCCACAAAATGCAAAAATGGGTAAGGGCTTTTGCAGTCCTAATTACACCTATGCTTGCTTAAAGGAGTTAAACTGTTATTCAGGCATGTAACTCTTGGAATTAGAACAGCTGTAGAGGATTATTCCATTGGAGTAGAGATTATGATTCAGAGTCTTGCTAACATGAATTAGAGAAAAACCTAGGCTTTCCATCAGGTGTTCCAGAGCCCAGTAAGAAATGAGCAAACCTTTGCTGAAGATTTTGCTAGGTCTATCTGTGTTTACCCTGTATTGGAATACTGTAGATCTGCTCTTATGAAGTGTGACAATTTTCTGAAGGATACAGTGTGTTTTTATGCATTTCTCAACTGACAGCATCGTAGGTGTGTCATCTTTCCCTTCACTTAACTGACTTAATGCTCTCCTCAGTACTGTAGCCCCATAGTAGAGGTTGCATAATTTAATTTTCATTTGGAAAGTCTTAGGTTTGGGAATTAAATTGCTCTACAACTTTGATTTGTTTGTTTGGTTGGTTGGTTTTTAAATCTTTGTCTTGACATAGTGCTGGCTACAGTGTTTATAATAGGGAACCATGTGAGCTGCTCCAGATTGCCAGTTTTCATCACCAGTTTGCCTCACCAGCAGATGTGTGTGCAGTTTGTAGTCCTCCAAATTGTTCAGCCTATTTGAGGTTGTCATGCAGTTAAGAAGCATTACACTTTGATTTATAAACACAATAATAGTCTGCTTTGAGATAGCAGAAACAAATTAAGCAAAGTAGAGCGAGATTGAAGGTTATTTACTTGTCTTTTCTGTCAAAAAAGCAGAGCTGTGGAAATGCAGTGCATCTGACAATGTGTAATGATATTTTTGTTGACAATATGCAGAATACTTTCAGTCTGATAATGAATATACTTAAAATATCTCGGAGATAGAGGAGTTACAGATGGGTGTTGCTCATCTTATCAGGAAGATTTGAACTATTGCTGTCTTTTTCTGTACTCAAGATTTTGTGCTTGAGCTCTGCTGTTTTTACTAAAGTGCAACAACAGAGAATAGTACAGCTAGAAGCATGATCTATCTGCTATCTATGCATTTTACAGCTACCAAAATGAAAAGTTTTTCTCACCTATTGCCCCAACCTCTCCAGAGCACATGTCTAAGACAATTAAATATGGAACTTACTAAAGTAATTCGGATTAAATCATGAATTTCTGCCTTAGAATGTACTAAATCAAATTATCAAGACTTATTTGTATCCATGTGAAAATTTTGAACTCCAGAATAGAGTGGATCCTCACTGATTCAAATGTTTCCAAAGCCTACGATTCTTCAGCTAAGTGAAGGTCCCTGTCAGTACAATGTGATGGTCACTAATGCTAAGATATTTCTCATACCAATTATTGAATTGCTTCTGTTATTGAATTTTGGTAGAAAACACTAATCACTAAAAAATCTAAGTGGAATCCAGTTGCTGATCATTTATGCATACCATTAACTGAACATCTTCATTAGGAATATCACTCTATTGCACCACCAAGTATTATAAAAAAGGAACAAAATACCAATACTTTGAACATTTATCATGGGGGACATCTTCTGGTTCCATGTATACACAAGTTTTTAAATCATATAATAAAAGAACTTGTTCAAATTTTGTTCAAATAAGGTGCTGGCTTTTCTAAAATTTGATTACTTCAGTGAGATAAACATTTGACTTTGTGACATCCATAATTGACCTGGAAACATGTATCTTTGCAGTTAACGTGAAAACATATCCTGGTTTTAATGATTATGAGTACATCTGGCTCCTACTGGGCTCCATAAGAAGCTACAAGAGCTATTTGTGAAAAGGAAAGACTTGGTTGAAAGAACTCAGCCTTTTGTAGCCATGCATGCAAATGTTAGAATAAATAGCTGTTGGTGAATATTACCAAAATATTAGCAATTATTAATAAGCATTTATTTCAAATCAACTTTCTATTTTTTTTTATTTTATGTTTATCTTCACTATTTAGAGATTGAGTTAGTGGGACACACTTATTTTTAAGGAGAAATTCTAACCAGGTGGTCTTTTAGCACTTCCCAGAGATAATATAAGCATCCCATTACACCTATTTGTTCCTCACAGTATTTCCACTGTGAAATTTCTATTGGTGTTTTTTGGGGGGTTTGGTTTTGGTTTGGTTTGGTTTGGTTTGGTTTTGGTTTTTGTTTCTGTTTTTTATTGCAAGGAATTAATTATTTTTTCTGTATGTGTCACATAGCAAAAAGATTAGTGTCAATGTATATTTCCTTTGCTCTTTAAAAGAACTGTCAAAAGTATGTTTGATATAGTAAAAGCAGAAAACCAATACAATATCAATTAAAAATATTTTCATATTTTTCAGGTCATGGGGCAGATCCAAATAATCTTAAAATTTTGGGAAATTTCACTGGACCTTGAATGATGCCCTGAGTCTTAGGTAAGTGACAGCATGAAATACAGCCGTATAACAGAATGAGTGTGTAAGTTTCACCAGTGGTAGGAAAGCAAAAGTTAATGAGGAGGAACCTGTCATGAAAAGAGAGCTACCATGGGTGACAGCAGCAGCAAAAGAGTTGACACAGGGCCAAAACACAGTCAGAGGTCCCTGATTTCCATCATGCTGAAGCTAGGCAGTGAAAGAAAGCAGCTGGACTTTTATGTGTTGTATTTCTTTATGGGATTTAACAGGTCATTGAGGGATAATAGTACCTTTAAAAGACCTGACCAGTAGGAGAGAGGACAGGCTTGCTTGTTGAAATTTCTGTAATTACTCCTGTTGGGTTCCTTGAAGAAAGCAGTGGAAGGAGGGTTTAGGTAGCTGACCTTTCCTTGGAGAGTGGTTTGTGTTCCATGGGGGAGCGCACAAAGATTTATCTCAGGAGTAGCGAAAGTGAATACATAAGGATTAAAGTAAATCTGTGCAATACATGGAAAATCGAATACTTCATATATTTACAGCCAACTACGATTCTCAGACCTTATTGTATATTTTGCCATAATGTTTGTTGTTTAATATGTGCAACAAAGTAAAATTATAGACAGAACATTAAAATTGTTCTTTGGAATCACTTACCTACAGTTTTCTTGCAGGCTGAAGGGGTATTTCTGTTCAAGTGGTGAGGATTAATCTGATTGTTGTACTCAGAGGTTGTTTGAAATTAGTACTCGTGACTACTAAGAAAAAACAGCTCATTGGTTTTCTATTCTGCAGACAGGGAGGAAGTAATGTTGTAATTTGCTAATCATACTATTTTATATAGATATAATTTTACATCATTTTCCTATTTAATTCTCCCAGTCTTACACTGGATGAGCGTTTTGCTTTAAACAGGTCTTCAGAATATTCTTCTTCTCCTTTAGATTGCAGTCACCAGGGCATGTGTTTTTGTTTAGCTGTGGTTGTCTTCTGGACATCACCTGCTCTTTTCCAAGCAAATCATTAGTCTTAAGTATAGATTCCACAGATCTATGGCCTTCAATGGGACTGATCATAAGTGTGACATGCCTTTATTTTCCCCGACTTAGCTCTAATGCAGCTGCATTTTTAGCTCATCTTAGGTGATCTACCAAGAGGGTGTAATCTAACAAGTCTCCTACTGATAATGTAATTAGTTTATGTAGCAGGTCAGTAACTGTGCAACTTGGGTTCTGCTTAAAACCTGGGGTAAGTCTTCAGGAGTTCATCTGAGACTATGCAAAATTATAACAACAACAACAACACACTGCACTATGAATTCTCTGAAATCTCAGGCTTTGGGTCATTAAAGGATATGTTTTAGATCATAAAGATGTGGGGAAAAAAAGCGTGATTAGAGTACTACAAAGATCAACTTCAAGATGATAAAAGAGATAAAATAGAGATAAAATGTCAGAATCCGTGAGAGGGAGCTGTTAACAATGTAAGATGATCTCATTCAGGATGGCTCTAAGGGAGCCAGCTAATAGCCCTTCTGTGCTATGTAAACAAATGTGAAGAAGAAAAGCAATGAGACTATGAGCAAAAAGGCAGTAAAAATGACTAACACCTCATCTTTTTCTACCTGTTATGTGATTTTGATATGGAGAAGGATCATGATATTTGAAGGTCTGGGATTAAATGGACTGATGTGTTACAGAGCACACTCAAAAAAATCGTCACACTAACTTACAATTTCAGTAAGTTCTCCATACAACAAAGTGTGACATGAAAGAGGTGCTTGCTGGTCCAAATTTTGCTTCAGGTGGTAAGACATGAAAAAAACCCTCAAATATTAAAAAAAACTGTTATTTCTCTCAAAGCAAAAATGATCAAACTTTAGAAAAAATAAAATATTCATAAGGCTTCTTTTATTCCTCTTATAATACAATATATCATTTTTCATAAGTATAACCATACATTTTTTTCTGGAACTTTGTCTTGAATTTTATGTTTTCTCTCCTCTGTCTCCTCTTCCCATCTTTCTGTCAGTCCAGACAAAAGAGAAATCTGAAAATTTTAAAATATACTAGAAAAGGCTGGTAGGCTGTTTGTGGCAAGAAGACAAAAAAGTCTACATAACTGTCTCAGAAATGTATTAAGATCTGCATATTTAAACCTCTGTCCTTGAAGAAGGTTGGACTTTGGCTTTATAGAATTTTCAGTGTATGGGTTTGGCACTCAAGCATTCTAGATGGACAATGTAAATGAATCAACTAGAAGCAAGTTGTAGAGAAATTCACTATTTTCTTTCACATCTGAAATGTCAATGTTAGTTGTGTG
>VWZD01013778.1:10729-54397 GCA_013396695.1 Sakesphorus luctuosus | reverse complement strand
GCTTTCTCTTTCTGATTTCCAGGCATATTTACTTGGAAGGGAAGTCTTCCATAAGTTGTGGAGTTACAATGACTTGTTGGAAATATGCTCTCATGAAAACCACAAATTAATATTTGAAGATTAAACAGTGCTACAGTTTAATAATTGTTCTAGCTTGGAGTAAGATATGGGAATATTACAATTCTATTATATCTATCACTCCCCATATTATGCTGTCTAAAACAGTCAATTAAGCAATGATCTTTAACAGAAAATAAAATATATATAAAAAAATTATCATGTTTGGTGTGGTACCTTATATTGGTTTGTCCATTTCACCATTATTTTTACAACCTTTATAAACACTCCCATAACTTGATATAATGTGCCTGTGATTTTGACTCATTAATGACTGTTACTGAGTGTTGGAAACCAGAGCAATGTAGAATCTAGTATTTCTGGGTATATTAGTACATTCAGTTTCAGTTGTTGACAAATGGCACTTTTAGTCTTTGATACTGTTCATCTTGGATCAGATGGCACTTCTTGATTATAGTATTTCAATAGCAGGTTTATTCAGATGTAGCTGGATATTGTAAGGAACAGAGGCATTTCAAAAATAAATTACAGTTTACTAAAGCATGAGGAAATGAGCATCATTAATAGGAACAGGGATGAAAAAAATTTCCAAAATATTTTTAAGTACAATCATACTAAGTGAACTTAGTTTACTGCCAACAAAATAAATTGTTGTTAGCTGCGAATGAAAAATCTTGAGATTCAGAGTGTAAGAGCTGAAATAATACTATGACTACTTAATCAATGCACAGCTTGTGTTCCAATTAAGCATGACATTACTGTGCAGAACTTTAGGATGATAAACAGTAGCACCCCAAGAGTGTCTAATAAGCACTAAAATAATGACCAAAATAATTTCCTAACCATTTCACTTGCTTGATAAAACTCTTTCCTTCCATGGCTTAGACTTTTTTCTGTTTTCCTGACTTTTTACTTTTACTTTGAACACAAGGTAATTCTTGAAACACAGGTAAGGCATTGCACTGGGGAACAGAGGGTAATCTATTTTTTTTTTTTTAACTTATTTNTTTTTTTTTTTTTAACTTGCTTTACAAAATTGCAGTTAGAATAGAATTTATCCCTATGCCAGAAAATCAAACATTACAAATATGCTCAGTTATCCTGACAGGAGTTACAAGGTACATGAGTCTTAGTCAGACCTCACCTTGACTAGTTCTTTCTGCTCTACAAATCTTTTTCAGGTATGTTAACCACATCTGAGAATTATCTACTGAAAATTCAAGTGGTCAGTGATAATTTTGTTCCCATTTTCATTGCAATATTTGAGCTATTAAAAAAAATTGAGCCAATAGGTAGCAGAATATAATTAAACTATTATGATTTAATGGACTATCTGAATTTTGTTTTTAGAAAATTAGAATATGTATCTTGAAAAACACTTCAAAAATCCACTCTGAGAAGTTATCATTTTGCCAAGAAAGGTTGGACCAGATGATCATTGAGATCCCCTTCCGACCTGTTATTCTATGATTCTATCCTGAAATATAGCACAGAAATACTATCCTTAATGTTTATTTGTAAACAATGTTTCATTTTACTCATAAATGTTAATTTGAGTAATCTGTCAGACTAAAATTCTATCAGTTATTTCAAACACAGTGTATTTCATGCTCTTCCCTCCAAAAATCTAGGATTTGGCTTGCATTTAAAAAAAAAAAAAACTTTTATCCAGACTGAGGATTGTTTTCCCTTCAGGAAAAAAAAAATTAGAATATGTGTTAGTTGACAAACGATACACTGCCAACATAATTTTCTCTGGAATCTGTCCATTAGCTCAAAAGGAAAAATTAGCATTGTCCTCCTGCTTGGCAAAGGAAATTAATTAGGATCAGAATTTTTGTTGTCTCAACTATTACAGAGCTTCCACAATTACGGCACAAAAAATCATAGGCGCACACACAAAAATTCCATGAATGAAAACAGAATCTGTGCAATTTTTTGGTCTCAAAACTATTGTTTTGCCCGGCCTGCTCAGTAAAGAACAGTATATATGCTTTCCATTCCTTTAATAGCTTGTGCACAGTATCTGGATATTTTTGTATAAAAGGATGGCAAGCAGAGTGCAGACATTGCATATCCCAAAAGAGCAATGAACTGATAGTGATGTCCACTGTTATCACCCAAAGGTAAAGTTTTTTCTTTCATCCAACAGCAGTAGTAAACTGCTGCCCTCTTAAGCAAAGATGATGCAGTGACTAAGCTATGAGCCACATGATCACCACCCAACCTCCAGGCTGCAATCCTCTTTGATATGCTGCAACAAGCACTGTCCTTTATATCAGGTGGTGTACACTGTCCAGCTCTGTGCAGTCCCATAGCTATATGCAGGAAATAGCAGCTCTGCTAAGGAAAAGACACTTTTGTTCCTGAAAGGTTCTGGTGCTCACATCTCAGCTACATTTGAGTTAGGCAGGCAGTAAAATATTAATGGAGAATTTTTTTTCAAAAAATAAAGTTCTGCATTCAGAAAGAAATTCTTTGCTAGAATGTCAGTTAAAAATGAGGATGACAACTGCAAACATTACAGAAAGAACAAAAAATGGAATGTACTGAAGAAATAAAATACATTCTGACACAATTAAAATAAATAAATTCTGACAAAGAAATGAAATACAGTATCTGACAGATTTAAGTAGGGGTTCAAAAAGGGCAGTAAAATGGGCTGCAATGTCATCAACTTTGACCCACTGAAAGCAATTAATATGATTCCAGAGTCAGCTGAGTTTATGAAAAAATTTAACCTCTCTGGTCCAGAGACATGAAAATAATGACCAGAATTTTTGAGGTCATAAAATAAGTCCTAAATACTCTGTGAGGGACTGTGAAGGTTCAATTCATATCAAAGTCAGAGGAAACTGAGGTCATTTATGGCTAAACACTCAAATATACTTAAGAGTTTAACTCTCCTTCCCTCAGCAGTGCTCATGATTTTCTGCATCTGGTCATCAAAATCATGTGAGATTATGTTCTCTAGCGTTAGTAAGATTTTTATCATCAAGCAGTAAGCAACAGCTTGACTGCTGTTGGATAGGTAATAGAAGACTTGTGCTTGGCTGTTTTTTCATGCATACATCAAAAAATGAAATCTGAAAAAATATCTATTGACCAATACACCCTTGAAATATCTTATTTTTTTGACTGAGCAGAATTTTTTTACAAATAAAACCATGTTAATGACTAAACTATATCAAATTCCTCCTCTGAAAATGACTTATGTTTGGTTTATAACTTAAAAATAAGTAACTATGGACATTTAAAAATTAGAGTGTTCATACAGAGACAGTGTTTTGTTCTACCATTGCAGTGCAGTGTCTCTCCTTTTCTTTCTCTGTCCTTCAACAAGGACAACTAGTGGCACTATGTAGAACCTGTTTCTTCAATTTAGGGAATATAATGCATTTCAGAAGCATTTTAGCTAATCTTTCATTTGACACCTTGTTGAAGTGTCTCACTTGAGCACATTTACAAAAACTCACATTGACAAGAACTTTCTGTATTCTTCTTCCAGATTTGTCACTGATAACTTCAAGTCATTTTCTTTCCTTGTCTTTTTGTTTCACTCTCTTTAAAAGAATAAAAAGAGATGTCACAAAGAAGCTTGAAGAGATGATAACATATTTGGAGTTTATTTTGAGACCTTTGGAAATAGAATTTGTTTCTTACACTAATTCACATTCTCTCTGTGTAATTTCTGCTTGAAATACTAGCCCATATTTTTGCTGGAAAAATCCTCATGTAGGTCTGTGGAGCAAGAGTACTTCTGGAACCACATTTCAAAGATAATGTCTCAGACCCTATGATATGTTTTCTGCAATAACATTCGATTATCTGGTAAAAAAATTGTGTCTGGAGACTCTTTGCCGGTGTAAAACCTTAGCAAGAAAACATGACAAAGATGTAACTGCCTCATGTTTAGCCACATACAAATAAGGTGAAAAGAAAGGAAATGAGCAAGACCAGTCTAATTATTTTTATTGTCATACCAGATTTCTGTTGTACTCCATCCCAGATTTTGAGTGTTAAAACAACACCTTATATTGGGGACAATCAGATGTAACCAAAATAATTCAAATACATTGGTTGTCTGAGTTTACAAGAAAGCAAACAAAAGTATTATATCTTTTTTCTCTTTTCTTTGTCTTTTTCTTTCTTTCTTTCTTTCTTTCTTTCTTTCTTTCTTTCTTTCTTTCTTTCTTTCTTTCTTTCTTTCTTTCTTTCTTTCTCTTCCTTCCTTCCAAATTCCTTCCAAATTCCTTCCAAATTCCTTCCTTCTGAATGCCTTCCTTCCGAATTCCTTCCTTCCTTTCCTTCTTTTCCTTCCTTCCTTTCCTTCTGAATTCCTTCCGAATTCCTTATCCTTTTCCCTCTTTCTTTCTTTCTTACTCTGTCAAAAAGATAAAAGATTCTATACACACAAAATAAATAGACCATTCCGATTGTAAGGTGACTTCTGAACACACACAACCTCGTTAAAACTTCTCTTCACCAAATTAGTTTGAAAGTAGTAGTTTGTCATAGTAGTCATCTCCTGGTCAGATATGATCTGTTTTAATGCATACTCTTCAAAGGTGCCATTCTTAAACCAGGCACTCTTCTCATGCTGCCCTTCTCAGCCATTCAGTATGGAGAGAAAAGTCAGGACAGAGGGCAGGTACTGTGACAGAGTTCACAGGTGACTATAAAAGTGCCAACACAGAGAACTTAAAGATGAGACAGTAAAAGTCTCTTAAGATTCTTTGAAGAATACCTGTGATATATTTTGCAAACAGTCTACAGTAGAAGTAACTGCTTTTACAACATTGTTATAGACACTTCTGAATGAATATTCTGACCTGTGAAATAAAAATTGTTACCAGCATCAAATGGTATAACTGTGTGACAGTATATATCAAGGTTTATTTTTAAAACAAACTTCACTCAGGTAATTTCTTATATTTTTTCAAGGTATATGGGTAAATATGATTGACTTTCCTTTTTTTAATGCTGCATTAGCCTTCCATAGCTAAGGAACAAGTGAAAAATAAAACATTATTGACATCAATTTTGTAAACCTTCATTAAATTGTTTGCTTTGGGTTTTTTTGGTTTTGTTTTTTTTTCCAGAAAAATCAGATGGCATGTCTCATGTAAATTGCACAATCAGTATTCATCAAAATATACAGAATAGTACAGAATTCTTTGTGTAAATTAAGGTATTTATTTAGCTGGCAGAAAAACAAGCAAGCTTACAGAAAAGCAGAAAATAAGGAAGATGGTGTGATGCTGATAGTTACAAATGTAAGAAATTATTTTATTGTGGAAATACAAGAGGTACTTTCTGTTACAAAATCATACTGATATGGTGTTTTAACCAATTGTGTAGGAGCAGCATAAGCCAACATTCCAGATTTAGTTTTTCTTGATTATTAGTTGTTATTTCTTCCTGTATTTAATTTTTGCACACACATTTAAGTAGCAATGCTTCAAGATAAAAACAAGAACCTGAAACTGTATTTCCCTATGGATTAAGCACCTGACATACTGTATGCAATTAAATTTATGGTCAAAAAACTCCTTAAATTCTTTAAACAGGATATCTGAACTTCTTCAACATGCATTCTTAAAGCTAATCACATTTTGCACTTCAAGGTGTGTTTTTTTTCACATTTATTCTTGAAAGTATACTGTTCCTTAAAAATATTTTATCTGATAAACAAGTGGAATTTCAGTTTCATAACTGTTAGTTGCCTGGATCAGTTTCTTGGTCTCACTTCATTGTCCCCTTAAAGTCTTCCTACAATGAAATGGAAAGGAAAACTCCCTGAGATTTCTTGTCTCCTTTACTTCTATCATGTAGCCTGAAGATGTTGCATGAGCTATGACATGTGTGACACCATTTAGGCTGCGCATAACAATACCCAAGGACATAGCCAAATAGAGGATTAAGGATCAATTACTTAATTTATTTCCTTTGCCAGGATTTTATTTTTCTTTAATATATCTTGCAATTAGTTTAATTAAAGAGCAGAAGAGTTGCTCAGATTATAACAATTTTTTAAAATGGTACAAGATCTTTTTAGATTTTCATTGTAGGCCAACGGCTAAGCCAAGGTTATGTAATGAGCTATTGACAAGAATAAATCCCTTCTGTGTTCAGCTTTCTTATCACATTTCAAGGACCCAAGGACCTGCAAATCATTTTTCTTAGGAGTAGTGCTGTTTATTAATCAGAAAGCTAAGTGAAGAAATCGTAGTATTGTAAGAAGAAAAACCAGATTTTATATAAATTCTCTTACATCTTTATCATTGAAATTGAGTAATTCTTCTTTTTCACTTGGAAGGTTATTATTCTGCTAAATACATGTGCATCTTAGAATGGGAAACAATGAAAATTAGTTGTTTTTTAAAATATTGACAAAATGAAATAATGGTACAATATTGCTATTGCACTGCCACAACGAAGAGCAGCATTATTTTTGATATAAAAGCAGAGGTAATTTTTTGCATTCTCTCTTTGAAAACTCTTTTCATAGCTCTAATTTTCTCATTGAGATTGCAAAGGTCTGAATCCTGTCAGGAAATTCAGCTGTGATGTTTTCCCTTTTACAGGATATTTTTTCTGTAGTTTGCTTTCAGAGGAGATAACTGCCATCCTTTTCAGAACAGGATAGCAGGTAGCAATCAATATTTCCAAAAAAGCTTAGGGAACATACTGCTTTTGTGAGTCTTATAGTGTCTTTTGCTACTGCTGAAGAGTGTTTGTTCTCTTCAGTAATCTAGCCAGAACCTTGACCCTGTCATCCCTTTAAAATGAATGACTTCTTTAATTCTTCTTTTCTGAGCACTGCTACGTTTGAGAAAACGTTTTGGGTATACATGTTGACTGAAAATCTTACTGAAACTTTGAGAACAGGAACTGTTTCTTATTGTTTGCTTTGTGACATGTCCAAGGAAAAAGAACTTTAAATTCTTTGCAAATAGATAGGATTGAATAAAAAATAATGGATACAAAGAGTTCCCAAAACACTCAACTCCACTTTGTACTTCTTTCTTAAGGAAAGGAAACTGCAGCCTAACCACAGATATTTTAAAGATTTCTTCTTCCTCTAATGTTGTTCATAGAACCAATTGTGAAATGCTGAAGCTGGGTAAATTATCACAACTAGAAAACTGCTGTAGTGTAGATGTTCTCCTTCCAGTGAAAGAGAAAAGAGACCAAAAGCCCCTGGTTTTGTGAAGTTTCTATTTCTGCTCTGCAGAGTGTTGTTTGCATGGTGAGGCCGCTGAACAACATGAAGGACTAGGAGCCACTATGTTCAGGTACAAATTGTCTAGGGACTAGTGTACCATGGTTAGAAGTCATACATTAAGCTAAGCTAGACATTTCAATAGGATGAAGTGGTAAAAGCCAAGATTTTGTAGAGTTAGAGCCAAGGTTTTCCAAGTTTGACAGGTCATGTCACTGAACAAAGAAAAGGCAGCAGTCCAGCAGTGATGAAGACGCTTTAAGACCACCCCGAGGGATGAAGTCAGGAGACCACTACCCAAATTTGAAGCCAAAAAGAAAGTTCCACCCAAGATTCCACCCAGTCATTAATATGGAAATTAGAGGGTGTTAACTATGAACTTAAGACTATAAATGGCTTATTTTACTTAAACAAGTTAGGCAAGTTTTTGCCCAGTATGAACTGGCTTGCCTCCAACGTTGTCAATAAATACCTTTGCTGCTAAAAGTAAAAATTTTCTCTTAGCAGTTATTTTTGCGACGTTTTCGCTTATCATCCAGCACTGATTTATCTTATTTAGAGTCAGTCAAGATACTACTGTATGGCCCTGTATTCTGCATCTTAAGAAATCACTTGGTATATCCAAATGTAGAAAACAACAACAACAAATATTTAACCCCAGCTGTATTCTTATAACATTATCTAAATGTGATTTCTATGTTAAAGGTTAAGGCCAAAGGCATCAAATCTGGATGTTAAAACATGTGTCTAAAAAATTAAGTTTGATTTCTCAAAATGGCCTTTCTGAGTTAAATGGGACAGGTAAATACTTTGTAACATTATAGTAAAGCTATCTAGATTTACTTGTCCATAATATACACAGCACATGACCATCTGCAGTAAGTAGAAGGTAGACTTTCTATTAGTTCAGTGTTGCATTATTATAAAAAATATTTTCCTTAACATGTTGCTTTTAAATATGACAGAAACAAACAACTATAGCTTGAAAATGACTGGTTGTTAAGTCTTGTTCTGCTTTTCTCTGGGTCGTGACTGTTTCACTACCAAAAATTCTTAATATTTAAAAGGCAATTGTTGGAGCCTTTATTTAGGCAGTGAGGTTAATGTATGTCCTTTTTAGAACTCGTCATGGGATTTTGTGCTGTTTGTGCACATAAGTAGATTTATTCTGTTATAAAGTGTTTACTGATATAAACTCCGTGAAAATTATTTTTGTAAGTGTATGTCTTATATCTATTTAGGGAAAAGCTTATGAATTTCCACTTTTCAAAAATATTTTCCAAGAAAGTACCATCTTGTATGTAAAACAGAATTAAAAATCCATAAAGGCTGCTAAGATAACATCTTACAAGGCAAAACAACTTTGAAATGCATCTGCTTTGGACAAACCAACATTTTTCCTGAAGAATGCTTCTTGACTGTCTGTGCCTTTGAATGATTTTGCCCCTTGTAGGGCAAATGTCTTCCATGGATCCTGCGGAATATTTGACCCTACAGTGATTGCAACTGATATATCTTCTCAATGTGCGTTTGCTTGTACAGCATTTCTGTAGTTCTTCAGTGGCCTAGTGCATGTTCATCTAATTAATGCCTTTATTAGTATCAGAACTAATCAGATCTTAAATTTCACTCAGATCTCAGTGTTTCCAAGGTTTTTCTAGTTCAATGAAAAATTTCTTCTGTCCAACTTAAATTGAAACCAAAATAAAAATCAGGACAAAACACTGTAAATTATTACCTTTCTATCAAAGTTGTTTTTAAAAAATCTTTTAGATTAGCTGCTCTTAGGAAACAGTGTTATTATGATTTTTTTTTTCCAAGAGTATGCTTACCTCACTCAGCAGATGTTTCTGAGTATTCTTTGATGTTATTTTTTTTATCTCTCCCTTCAATATGTCATGTCAAACCTCATTTAATGTGCACTACCCAATCTTGCCCTGAATAAAAATATATAAATTTTATTCCAGGAGTTTCTGCAGTGATCTCATTTTAAATTTTAGTTTTTAAAACATTTATGACTCTTTCAATGCCCATGTAGTACAGATGGGTATTATTATAATTTCAAATTCATTGCTAGGAAACTGGAGATTCAAGGCAGCTGATGGCAGTCACTGGTTTTCATTTCCTAATGTAAGGTATCCATATGGAATTGGATGTCTTTAAAGTTCCTAGTGTTGATAGCACACAGAAACAGCACCAAGGATATTAGGGTTTTGAAGATACTGTGCCATCTAGTTAAGTCATCTCTGTTGTCAGCTTGTTTTCCGTGCATTTTGGTGGAATCATGTAATCGTAGAAGTCTCAGGTTGGAAAGGACCCTTAACAATCATTGAGTCCATCTCCCTGCTCCTCACAGGAAAAGCTAAATCATAAGATTTTGTCCAGACCTTCTTTGAACTGTGTTATGACCTTGGGGTACCTGTTCCAATGACCAGTCACCCTCTCAGTGAAGACCTTTTCATCATGTCCAATTTAAACTTCTCCTGATGTAGCTTCATTCCATTTCCTCATGTCCTGTCGCTGGTCACAGGATACAGCATCTCCCCTTCCTCTGACCCCCTTGAGGAAGTTGAAGGCTATGATGAGGACGCATGTTGCAAATAAAGACTAAGTAGACCCTTTTCTGAGCATGCATGTTTTCTTTGTCTCCACAGTTATTCTAAAATGTTTGGGTTTATACCATGTTAACTTTTCCTCATCACACATTGTTAAATAGTCTTCCGGGTAGTCCATCAGCTTCTATAGAATATGTAAGTCAAACTGAGCATCCAGAAAATATAAACGTGCCACTATCAAATCATGAATAAAACACTATTTTAGTGTTTTGGCAAGATAAATAAACCAAGCAAGGCTTAAGTGCAGATTTTTCAGGACAGCACATAATATCCACTTCACATAATTCTCACTTGACAGTTTCTTCAGTAAAGGAAGCACCATTGACCCAACTTGATTTTCTCTACAGTCCTCATTCTTCACTGAGTATCTTATATCCAATAAGCCAGGAACTTAAAGTGTAACTTCAGTCTAAAGAGAGACTTAAGGTGTTTGATTAACGAGACAGCCAACTAAAGGACTGTATATATCTGAGTTCTAAAATTTACAGAACTTTCCAAAGAGCTCCAGAGGTGGAAAGAGTCAGACCCACAGAGGTGACCAGCTGACCTTCCTGAAATTTTCAGTAGCTGCATAAATCCCAGTAGGCCAGCAAATTCAAACTGTGTATCTCTAAGGATACATAGAGCCAATACCATTGGGCTCTTTCTCTTTCAGTCACAGTTCTTTATTTCTACTTCTTCTATTGGTTTAATCTATTCTTTCATGGTAATTTGAATCACTTTTTCTGCTGCTGAGGCCGTGATGAAGTACAAAACTGGTATGAATTTCATGACTAGCTCTTCTCAATATATAGAGAATTCAAATTTCTTTACATTTGAAGGCATTTTTTTTGGCATATTCTAGAAATTGTTGCAAAGATCAAGGTTTTTCTGTAGGAGAATAAGATTGATTTATTTTTCCCCTGTGTTTTTCTCATTATTGCAACATCAAGAAAAATCACTATGTCTTAAAATACATATAATCTATGTAATCTGAACAGAAGCTTTTTTCAAATTTCTGCTTCTAAACCTGCAAACATTGGGGTTTTTTATAAAAAAACATGATAACACTGATTATAATAGAGGGAATTGTTTAGATTCATTGCTGTTGAAGTAGTTTTGTGAGCTATGAGGGCTATCAAAAATATGTACAGCTGCACATGATTTAGCAATTACCAGTGTCCAAAGCATCTATCTCTGGCAGATGTTTCAGAAGCTGCCAATTTTAAGTTGCATCAATAGAATCTTGAACACTTGGGTCTTGTGAAATGTAAAATTATTAGCTTAACTTCTACAGGGTTTTAAAAGTGGGATTTTTGTTGTTTTTTTTCAATAGAAATCTTTGAATAAGCAAAAATCTGTCATGTCAATAGAAAAATTAAGTAGGATTTTATGTTCATGCCAACTTGTTTTTGAATAGTAGTTTCTTTTTATTATGCTTTAAGGTTTTATATACTTAGTTGATCGTCTATCCTTAAACACTATAAAGAGTCTCTGTGATTCTGTTTTATTCTCTCTAAAATGTGCAAATACTTGTGAAAAATTTTGGAAAACTCCATCCTCAAATATAAATAATTCCAAACTATCTTCAAGAGATTGTGTACAAGTCTTATGCACTATGACCTTTATGCAAAAAAAAATTATGAAAAATAAAATATTTCTACTACAATGTAAATTTACTAATGGTACTAATGCAAAGCTTTCTGTAGCAATAAGCTGTTAAAAGACCAATGAAGGATGTTTTGTCATTCTGAGATGGACAATTTCCCTCTTAGTTCAGATTATTTTGCCAATTATGCTGATGCATCTTTTCATCGTCAGTCAGGGACTTAAGTGAAAATCTGTAATAATACTATTTGAACTGAGAGTGTGGTTAGTGGGACAGTGTATTGGTTTGTTTGGTCAGGGGGTTTTGTTTATTTCCTTCTGGTTTTTTTTTGGTTGTGAATTGCTCATGATTTTCCTGAAGATGTCATAAAGAACAGAAAGATGCTCTTAATTATTTGTATTTTATTCCAGTGTCATGAAGTAACTTCTGTTCTTCATGTGTTCTTACCAACAAGTTTTGTCATTGATGTTTGCTCAGTTAAATCCAGATAACATTAACAATATTTAACAAGATTTACCAAGGCAATTATGCAGGACGACTGTGAGAAAAGAACATTTTTTTAAAAAAATCATAGTCCAGTAAGTCTTTGAAGCTGCTGTTAATTTATGCTAAACTAACTACAACACTAAGTGGCATTTTAATGTATTTTAGGGTAGCAGAAAATTTTGAAAATTATAGTGAACAATAAAATAATTTACTCTTATTTCTAGTTGGGGGTTTTTTGCTTGTTTTTTTTTTAAATTATTTTTTACATTTTTAGTATTTAATAGCCCCAAATACATTTTTACAATTCAGTACACAACATGCAAGCATAGATGTCAACCATACTGAGGTCATAAAAATTAGAAGGAAATTACATAATTTTTTTTATCCAATATAATTTTTAAATTTTCGACCTGGCTTCCCTCTGGATATTAATTTCTGAATAATAAAAAGACAGGAAGAACAGAAAAGTATTAATTTCAGAAGGATATAAGAGTACCTTTTCCTTTTGATTCACTAGTATTGGAAAACTGTAACCTTAGCTCTAGATTGTACCTTTTAGAGGGCAACTATTAAATCAAAGAATTAAGATAAAACATATGACTAGCTAACCTAACAATGCTATATTAAGCATGATCTATGCTTTAAAAAAATGGCTATTTATTAATCTACTTATCTGAATTGGGTTTTCTGACCCTATTAACAGGGCACTCAGGCCATTCGCATTAAACCATAACTATCCATTTCATTATTAGCTGTTGTAAATTTCACATGTAATATGGTGTGTAAATCAGGTTTATTTTCTAGCATAGTGGGCTGCTAAAAGGAAAACAATTACACAGTCCAGTATAACCCCTTACAGAATCATTATTGTTTAGCTGTCTGTTTGGAAAGCCAATCAAGTTCACACAGTATTTTGTCACTTTTATATTTATTTTGTCTGATATGTAATGAAATCAATTATGTTCAAAAAGTAAAATATATGTTACTGCACATGGTATGTTCAATAAAAAAATATTACAGTTAAGATCTAGCACATTTAATCTACATATTAACAAATCAGAAGAAGTGTAATTAAAGATGGATGAATTACACTGGGATTAATACAGTCCCATACACAATTCAGAGCAGGGCATTTTGTAAAACACATGTTGTGATTTAAAAATTATACTCCCCATTTTGAATTCCCACTGAAACAATCAAAACCATGAACTGCTTGCTCACTCCCCCTGCCACTACTCCCCTTCCAATTCCTTGGAGCAGGAGTGAGAGTAGAACTAGAGACACAAAAGAGAAAAATCACACACAGGCTGAAATAAGAACAATTCACTGGAAACAACAACTGAAATAATAAAACAAACATTAACAGCAACAATACTAATAACAGAGTGTGCAAGAAAAATGGCGAGTGATTCACACGATTGCTCACCACAAGGAGCCTGATGTTACTCCCTGATGAGAAGGGACCCCTTCTCCCTGCCCCCTTTATATGTGTGAGGTGCTGGTCATGCCCCTCATGGCTACTGCAAAAATGAACCCAGCAGCCCTGGTCTAGACCAGGACAATACATGTAGTAATGACATAGAAACAACTCATATCATTAGCAGAGTGTGCATGTATTGCCTATGGAAATGTTTTCTTATATTCCTGTCTTAGCTTCTGCTGTGCCTTGCCCTGTGCTATCTTCACTATGGAGAGTGAATGTGAGAGACAAAAATTTGATGGGCTATATGCACAACTAGCACAAGACTTCAGCTGCAGAGTGGAGAACATTAATAGTAATCCTTTGACTCCAGTAAGAGGTATCTGCAGACCCACAGAAACCAAAGGCTAACCTTACTAAAGAACATTACCTTTGTCTGTATTTTCTCACATGAGTTGTAGAGCTTTTTTAAGGATCAAGATGTCCTTGGTTATGACCCTTACAGTTTAGCCAGCCTCTCCAGAGAAAAGGTGGTAAATAGAATTCTCACCACTGCACAGATCTTGTTTTAAAAATGTAGACTATAGAAAAGGTGATATTACATGAAAAATCCCACAAAGATTATGCAATTTTCTATTAAAATCTGTACACAAGAAAATATTGAAGCAACTATATTAAGACTTTAAAATAAAGATACCAGATCAGATTTCAAGGCTAATTTGAAGACAACATTTTGCATATACTCTCCAAAAGGCCTTTGAAATTCTAGCATTTATAGAATTTAAATTCTGCTTTCGCCCTCCATTTTTACAAAAGCTTGTGTTTTGCTTGCATTTTATTTGGTGTACATAAGAGGGAATTTGTAATTTTCTTCTTTTTATAGCTTTTATTCTGCCTTAGATCCAGCAAATTTATTTTTGTTTTGTTTTCATTTTATATCAATGTATCTACATATTCTGTTTTGATTTGAAGGTTAGACTCTAGAATATTCAACATCTCAAAGTAAAAAAAGCCCAAACAAACACATGAACAAACAAACACAACAAACCGCATCCACCCTCCCCAGTAAAAGTCCAGAGTTTTACCTGGTTTTATATGAAACTAATATATCTGAAAGAGAAGGATGTATTGTTAAAAATTCTTCATGTTGTATTACCACGAAAATGTTATCTAGTCTGAATGGTGGTAACTGTGGCTTGGTAAGCAGTGACAAAGTATATCCAGCACTGTACAAAACACATTATATGTATGTAATCTATCCCAGAAATTCACATAGACTTTCAGCTAAGCTTATAAACTTATAAAAACACCTGAGAATCTTTCTTAGTTTACCTGTGAAAATGGAACATACCTCTTACTAAAATCAATTATAACAGTGTTATCAGGCCAGCTGTAGCACAGATAACATTGACTAGTTGCAGCAGCTACAGTGGTGTGAACTTTATAGCATTCTCATGCAATAGTGTGAACATCTGCTTTTATTGCACTCCTACTTCCCAGCTTTTCAAAATGTGAACGTTTTTTCCTATTATGATCTGTAGTAGGCAAAGCCATCAATTTTAAGCATCTTTTTTTCGCATGTGCTACAGTATGAAATATTTTTCTTTTCTCATCAAACAATCTGTATAATTAGAGTACTTTTAGCTGTCTGTATCAAACAATTAGCATATTAATTGCTGAGGGTTGGACTATACTAGTGAGCATGTAAGAAAAATTTTATACATGTGATTACATTGTTGCAAGTGTAATGAATACGAATGGCATTTTTATAGACGATGAATCTTTTTCTCTAGAACCCAACAACAAAGTTTTCAGATTTTCATTATAGATAGTCATTTGTTTATCCTCAGGGGATATTTCCCTTTCCTCTATCTCAACTTTCCCCTTTAGATTTGAAAGGCCTAATTCTGACCTGGCTTATTTAGGTTTTATTCTAAAAGAAATATATCGATTTTAAAACAAAAATGATCTATGAAGCCATAACTGGTAGCTTAGTGTGGTTCAGAGTCTTTTGAGCAACCTCTGAGAGTTCACTGAAAATTAGTCCCATATCTTGCTGCTGTAGTTTCTTAACAAATGAGTATGGGATGCAGCAATTTACCTGAGTGTGCTGGTTTAGAGGTAAACCAGCATGAGAAATGAGCTCAACACGAGAGAGATTGTAAGTCAGAGCTACAATTTAATAATAATACTACGGTAAATACACTGACCCAAAGGGAAATTGCTTCCAACTCCCAAAACCCTGCAGTATAACCCAGTGCCCTGGGGTACAAACCCAAAGGGGTTTGTTAGCCTTATGCTGAGACCCGTGTGGCTCCCCCAAGTCCAAAGCAAAAAGAAGTGAAAAAAAACCTGTTGGTGCAGGTGATGGCTTTAGTCTCATCGAGAGTGGTGGTCTTCTCCTGTCGAGGTCCTGCTGCTCCTCTAGGTCCAACGAGAGGTTCCCAAGGTCTTCTTACCTACCCCTTTTTGTACCCTCAGGGAGCATCCAGTCCCTCCCCCGGGGCGGGGACTCACACAATGGGTGATTAACTCTGTGAGTCATGGGCTATTTTTGAACTGTTGATGGCCCATTAGCAGCTACGCCCCCTCAGGCTGGGAGTGGAGGTGCTAACGACTCCCTGGGAAGCTGCTGCAAATGGGCCATTGACCTTGGGAATGAATAGATGAGGTAGAATACATAGCTTTGATCACTCCCACACAGTGACAACTGGTCCCACCTGCTGAACTAGGACACTGAGTTTGTTGACAAATACTAAGCATATTATTGTAATAATTAGGAACACATCTGAAGTGTGCATGCTTTTGTACATACATGGCCTGCTAGCTAAACTAAGAGGTCTGTATTGTGCTTCAAAATAGCTCTTCTAGACTTCCCTTATATATTTACCTATTCTATCATCTTCCCGAAGTATGAATTGTGCAGTCTCACCTGTAATAGGTCACGTCCTTAAGCAAATATTCTTGAGATGACAGTCTTTGCTTACCATGTTGATATTCATAGGATCATAGAATGGCCTGGGTTGGAAGAGACTGTAAAGATTTTCTAATTCAAATCCTTCTGCCATAGACAGGGACATTTTCCACTAGGCCAGGGTGGTCAGAGCTCCCTCCAGCCTGGCCTTGAACACTTTCAGGGCTGGGATATCCACAACTTCTCTGGTTAACCTGTTCAAGTGCATCATTGACATCACAATAAAGAATTTGTTTCCCTAATTTAATCTAAACCTTGCAGTTTGAAGCCTTTTCCCCTTTTCCTGTCACTACATGCACTTGCAAAAAGTCCCTCTCCATCTTTTTTGTAGGCTCCCTTCAGCTACGGGAAGGTCACAATTATATCAGCCTGAAACCTTCTCAGTTTCAGGCTGAAGAATCCCACTTCTCTCATCCTTTATTCATACAAGAGGTGCTGCATCCCTCTAATCAACTTCATAACTCTCCTCTGGACTTGTTCCAACAGTTTTATGTCATTCTTGTACTTGAGACCCGAGAGCTGGATGCCGTGTTCCAGGTGGAGTCTCACCAGAGTAGATGGGCAGAATAACCTCTGTCATGCTGCTGACCAGGTGTCTTTTGATGCAGTGCAGGGTACATTTGGCTTTCTGGGCTGCAAGTGTGCATTGCAAACTCATGTCCAGCCTCTTATCTAGCAGTACCTCCAAGTCCTTTTCAGCAAGGCTGTTCTCGATCCATTCGTGCCACAGCCTGTATTGATACCAGGAGTTGCCCCAGCCCAGGTGCAGCATTTTGCAATTGGTCTTGAAAGTCTCACTGGCCCACTTCTAAAGCTTTTCCAGGTCCCTCTGGATGGCATCTCATCCCCTTCAGATGAGTCAACCACACTGCTCAGCTTAGTGTTATCTGCAAATTTTCAGAGGATGAACTCAATCCCTTCATCTATATCCTTAATAAAGATGCTAAATAACTCTGGTCCCAGTATAGATCCCTGAGGTGCCCACTTGTCACTGATGTCAATTGGGACTCTGAGTCATTGACCACTACCATAACTTGGGTTTCTTTTAAAGATAAATGCTCACTGACCCTACAGAAATACTGTGACTAGCTCATGAAGAGTAACAAGTATATCTGTCTATCTTTGCAGTGTCTTTTTTCTCTGTATATACTTTTTGATCTTAAAAAAATTAATTTATGTTTTACAGTTTTATATATTGAATGTGTTAAGCATGTTAATATTTATTTATATCTTCTTGATTGAAGAATGGGCAAGCTGGAGGTCTTTGTCCAGCGGAGCAGATCTCTACAAACACAGCGTCAGGAAGAAGAGCGTAAAGAGTATTGTACACCTCTTAGAAGCGCAAAATAAAATAACCAATATTACATAGTGATATTTTTAAAAATAGAGTCATTTCCATATTTAAAAAGGAACTGATACACAACTCTTCAGGAGCCTCAGTGAAGTCCTTTAGAGAGCAATGCCATTTAGATATGATTTAAAACTTTTGATTAAATGGTAAAAATTACTGTCAATACAACAGCCTAGGTAAACCTGTCTAAGTACAGCAAAACTAGGTAATCACACACATCAATGTCTTGACTAAAGAAGAATTTTAACAGAAAAAAAAAGTTATGAAGCTTTATGCATGTTTTTAAGTTGCTTTAAAATTGGCCAGTAAACAACAATAGAATAGAAAGGCACAATCAGTTGATTACACATTTTCTTTAGGAGTCATAATGAAAAGCACTGTAATTATGCAGGAAACAATCACAACTGAAAAGTGAGACAAAATGCATCAACATTCTGGGAAAAATTTCATCACTTTTTTTTTTTTTTTCCAACCATCTTTAATTTTTTTATTTTCTATTTTAATACCTTACAGGGAAGGGAAGAGCCTGGGATTTTCTATCAGTACGACCNGGTTTTTCTAAAAAAAAAACAAAAAAAAAAAAAAAAAAAAAAACCACAAAAAAAAAAAAAATCATATTTTCAGGACTACCAGCCATAAAACATTTTCCTGAGACACTTTGTTCTGAGTTAATATGATTCACATGATTATTATCAATCGAGAGTATTACCTAATAATTTATTTATTCAATAAATTCGATAAAGATAGAAATTTATGTACATAGTGCTCTGACACATGTAGTTTATATTTTTGTAGTTTTGTAGGATCTATGTAACAATGACTTCCAAAACACACAAAGAATAATTCATGAGTTCTTCCATGAAACTTTTGGAAGAACAAGCTGATATTTCCTGTCATATCTACTCTATGGTTAAAAATACTCTCACCATCCCTAATACAGATGGAACCATGTGCTTTTAAGAAAATAATATTTAGTTGACATTTAAAAGATGTTTGATTTTAAAATCTGAGGTAGAACTTCATTGCCTGATACATAGGATTTCTAAGTTAAATGAGCAGTTATAAATAGTATGTACATTGGCTGTAGCTAAAGGGTTGTTTTTCTTTTTTCATAAATTGCATAATTTTTTAAAATTTAGTATAGTATTTCATATTATTCTTTTCACAATAAGGACACCACAAGGTTTAATACCTTTGTCTCACTAGTTTCTTTCTTTTGAATTTTATTGGAAAGTAAGCTGAGTTGCTTTACCTTTTGGAAAAACTTCCCGTCCATGAAAATGTGTTTTTCCTCAAAGTATACAAAATTTGTGGGCTGTGCTTGGTTTAGGTTTTTCTTTTGGGTTTGTTTTTTCTTTCTTTTTTTTTTTTTTTTTTAACAGATTTGTGTGTGTGTGTGTGTTTTCTCAACAGGGTTTACTATGCACATACTGCATTCATTAAAGCACATAATGACATAGTAAAAGCACTGCAATTTATCACAATTCCGTGTCCTATGCAAGCAAAATGTAATTTCTGCTGAGTTAAGAAATTAGTACTTTCTCCTGTATTTCATCATTACTTCTGATTCTCTTTAAGGAAAGCTAAATTGCTGTTATGAAAAGCAGGAGTTGATAAGTCTCATGACAGCAAAAGAAGGTTAATTCAACATTGATTCTAAATCTTCCTCTCTCTTCTACTTCTTACAAGAAATATGTTTCTTAGTAGTTAGTTTTGCATGGGGTCACAGAAGATTCCCAATACAATTCTGTACCTCTAGACACTGCAAGAGATTGTAATAAAGTAGATAGTTAAATACCCGCCTAAACTTTTTGCAAACAAAGCACACAAGATAAATAGCCTTTTTGTGGAGAAAGGATAGATGCAATCAGAGGATACATATTTAGGCCAACAACATCTAGAGGTCTGAAGTTAAATTTGGAAACATGTTGTCAAATGCCAAAAGATTTTTTTTTGTTCTCTTTGACAAATTAGAGTTATTGCAGTTTTATTGTACTGTCAAAATTGCATGAGAATTTAAGACCTCTTGATGGAAGTTCTAGGTGTCCTTGTTAATAATTAATGTTCTGGGAGATGTTTTAACACTTAAAAAAAAAAAAAAAAAGGTAACTTCCCTTCCTAAGTACATCCCTGAGCTACAAATTGTTGAAACATGAAATTCTTGTTTTTTCTGTAAGAAGATGAAGAAATACCTATGGGGTATTCTAAGTGCTGGGCTGCAGCAGCTTCTGATCTGCCCCAGGAATACTTTCCTTACCTTGTTATTGTGTTTGAAAACCAATAGAAAATAATATTATCACTACGTTTGGACTGATTGTTAACATAATATTATTCTTTCTGCATGGATTACAAATTTTGAACAACAATCATTAAAAATAACCACAAACCTATAAAAATTGTTAGCTCTACTCTACTCTTGCACAGAAACAGCCTGAACAGTAGAATGGTTGTCAAGAAATAATATTAGAAGAAACTTCATTAATTTGTGCAACCTGAGTTTTTACAAAGTTTTGTACTTTTGCATTTGTAAAGAAGGAAGGTGAGGCAGAAAATTTCCATGGTAAGGTTCTCCATCATCATATTATCTGTGATACAGAAAATATAATTGGTATGGATATTCCTCAAAAAGTGTCTTTATAAAATTAAACTGATTTTAAGTTCACATACAATAGCAGTGAAAATAAACATACACAAACTGACACTGGTAATGTTTTAATTAAATCTAAATTCATAATTCATGTGCTTGCCTGGCTGGCCATTTTTTCCAAAATAACTTAATTTATGAATTTATATCAGTTTTACTTCTCTTCAATAATGATATTTCTCAGGCAGTGCAAAAATTGCAAGGTCTCTTTTTGTTCTATGTACAAAGAAGTTGGTGCAGTATAAATTCACGTGCTAGTCTACTACACTTTAATTTCTTTGTACAGATAATGGTTCAACTAGCAGAATTTTCTCATGTTGGCAGGTTCTGAGTTTCAGTTAAGTTTCAGAAAATGAATTTATTTGTGTCCAGGATAATTGAAAGCTTAGGGAGTCAGGACTGAATAAATCAGATTTCCCTGTAATAATTGAAGTCACCCCAGATATTTCAGGGACCATAGAAATATACTGCCTCAACTAAGTAGCTATTATTTCTAGCTGTTATGCAATTTAATTCAGATCTTGTCCACACAGGAAGACACAGACTATGTAGGTTTGATATATTTCAAAACAATAATCTTAGCACTAACTTCAGAGTGCTTACATACTGAAAAATATCTTCTCTTTTAAATGTCATGTGGGTTTTTAAATGCATTTGGATAAATCCAAAACCAGGTGATAATCTTCCCTTAAGTATTCTACAGAATATAGTATGGAGAAAATTCTCTTTAGCACTTATGGCATTCTAGATTTATAGATATGTGATGTCATAAAAAAAACATTCTCATGAATGTGTAATGTAAGTATTATTAAAGGTATTGTGCTTGAGGCTTTACCTACAGACACCAATAAATACCTGATTTTTAAAAATCCCTTAGGGTTCAAAACCTAAGGATTTTTAATTTTTCTTTGTTGTTCAATATTACTGTAGCCTATTTCTATCGCTCCAAGTAGAAGCCGCAGGGCTCTGTGGGGAATACAATGTGGGGTGTGGGTCTGGCTGGTGCTGGCTGCCATGGTTATCTGAGTCTTCACTCCCTGTTGAGTGCTGGGTCTCTGTGTTATTGTTGGTGGTGTGGGTCATACTGAGGAATGATATGAAAATATGAAAATAATACTCTAGACATTGATAGTTTGCTGAGGAACAATGGGTCTGCCAACCACAGGACCCAAAGAGACAACAGAGGGGAGAACGTAACACCAGAGAAGTAGGTGTTATCAGAGCTTCTTGTATATACTTTTAAGGCTATTGATATTACTGATGATTTTTATTATCAGTGAGGGTATGAATATTAGTACTATTGCAACCAGATTTCTAAAACCTTTTTTAGTTTTTGATTAAATTTTTAAGATTAATTGGACTAGCTGTAAATTCTTTGTTCCATTTAATAACAATATTTTGAGTATAAGTTTTGTCTTAATATGATTATTTATTTGTAATTTTATATATGTATTTTTAGTGAGTCTAGTGTTTCACATAAAGAATTTTCATTTCAACTAAAATATAGTTAACCTTAGCAATTGAACACCTACTGTAGAGTATATGCTATTATTTTTATATATATTTAAAAAAATCAACAATATGCCCTGCTGTGGGACATACTTTCTTAAATTACTCAGTTTATTGATGTTTGGTTTATATTTCATGAGGAAGAAGAATATCCATTGTCAGATGCCTCCAATTCTTTGGGCCCTATCTGAGATTCCCTCTGGCCTTAGTCAATATACACAGCTGGTTAGATAATTTTCCAGTTTATTTGAAATCTAGAGAAAAAACCCAGGATGTTTAGCTGATGTTTTGCAAAGGCAATCCTATAAATTTAAATGCCTTCCAGAAATGACTGTAACAATATTTGATGAACAAAGAAATCAAATAATTCCATGGACACTTTTTTTACTTACTCCACTTCCCTATTTTCCCCTGCAACATACTTAGCAGGACAATATCTGACAATTAAAAAAAACCCTCAAACTTAGTGACTACAAGAATAGATGAAACTGTAAATATGTGGTTCCACAAATGCGCAGACAAAGCTATTTCTAGTGCTTTTTCAATACTCTGGGAAAACAAACAAACAAACTAAATGGGAAGAGCTTCCCCAAACAACAACAACAAAAAAGATGTGAATCAGGAATGTTTGGATTTTTAAACTTCTTTAAGATGCAATCACTGAATTCAGTAAGTTGGAATAACTTGATTCTACTGTTATGAAGTGAGAGGACAGAAAGTTAGGATGAAGAATTAGATTTAAAACAGTCAAAAGGAGTGTTTTGTTTGTTTTTTTTTTTTCAAGTTTGCAAGAAATAGTGTGAGCAGAAAATAAGTTTATTTCTTTGGCACTTTTGTTAATAAATATTCCTGTTCTGTCTTTTCACATCTACATAGAGTCAGCCCAAATAAAACATATGGAGCCCAAATGACAAAATATGTAATCCAAGTGTATACATGTTAGATGCTCGTTTGCAAAGCTTCCACAGACAGAATAATACATAAAATCTTAGTTAAAGCCCTTGTTTAAGGTTTTCAAGAAAGTAACTCAGGCTTTTTAAATACATGTGTTTCTAGAGATTTGTATCCAATTACTTCTAGAATACTTTTTCCACTGATCTGTATCTACTACTTTTAACATGACAATTAATTTTGGTTTTGCAATGCATCATACTACTTGAGATTTAATGTAAGTTATTAGAACTCTAAAAAATTAAAGTTGGAAGGAACTTCTGGAAGGCA
Source organism: Sakesphorus luctuosus (assembly GCA_013396695.1). Lineage (NCBI taxonomy): Eukaryota > Metazoa > Chordata > Aves > Passeriformes > Thamnophilidae > Sakesphorus > Sakesphorus luctuosus. Next base: position 31,286 of record VWZD01013778.1, on the reverse strand, counting down.
TAGAGTCCTTTCCCTGTCTTACCATGATGCCTCCATCAATGAAGATACTTGGAGTATTATCTAGTCAAGTTTGGATCTTCCACACTCTGGGCACCTGTTTCAGTGTCTGACCATCCTCACTCTCTACCATTTTTTTCTTATTTCTTAGACAGAATTTCCTTTTTGCAAATGATGTCTGTTGTCTTCTCTCCAGTCACAGAAAGGCAAGCTGAAAGAACTGCTAATTACAGTTACCCTATTAAATCTGCAGTTCTCTATCATACAAGTAAACCTAGAATTGGTATTATTGGTATAAAGTTTTGCTCATTACTATACCTAACTGAAGCTCTAATTAAAATCACAGCTCTGGTCGTATTTAATCACACTAAAATTAACAGTGAAAGAATTTCATCACTTCCGGGAAGTGCATCTCTGGCTATGACTTCTTTTTCACTAATTGAAATAACAATAGATGCTTCCATAATCTTTCCTTGAGTCTCGGCAAATCCAATTCTCTCACCCCCTCCTCCCATGTCATAGACTTGTGCTCTAATCATGCAATTCATCCCTTGTTGGTCTTGCATCACTATGTCAATGTGTATCTTGTAAACAGAAGCCCAAAATGAGATGTAGTATTCCACCTATGGCCTTGTAAGGGCAAAAGAGAGAGAACAGAGTAATTTTCTTTGACATGATACTAGGACACTCTAGTATGTACTTAGTTTTTTCTTGTGGCAAGGGACTGTGGGGGTGAGGCTGACTTGCAGCCTCCAGATTGCTAGACTCTCCCTGCACTCATTGAAGTCAGGCTTGGTGTCTTCCTATTAGAAAAGAAACCTCTGCAGGTAGGACATAGAGTCAGAAAAAGCTTTATTGACTCCGTTATGAAAAGTCAACAAACATGGACAGGGTTTGGATTATAATCTGTTACATCTGATGCGCATGTTATCTGCAAAATTGCTGAGAGTGCACTTTATCCCCCTGTCTGTGTCATTGATGAAGATATTAAAAAGTACAGGTCCCCATACTGACCCCTAATGGACCCTACTTGTCAGAGATCTCCATATGGATATTGAGCCATTGACCACTACCTTCTGGATGCTACCATTCAACCAACGCTTTATCCACCTAACAGTCCATGCATCAAATTAATCTCAGAAATCTGCAGGTTAAGACAAAGACAGTTTGAAAAAAAGAAGGTAAAATAAAATTATTAAAAAAAAAAAAGTGAGTGATGCAAGAGCAATCATTCCACCCAGATTAACTTGTGCTCAAGCAAGAGATACTTTGAAAAAGCTTCTCCCCACCCCTGTTTTTATTTCTCAGCATGATGTACAAGGGAAGTTTAGGTCAGCTGTCACAGCTGTGTCCTCTTCCTAACTCTTGCCAACTCCCAGCCTATTTGCTGTGGGAACAAAAACGGCCTTGACACAGCTTAAATGTTCAGCAAAAGCTAAAACATTAGTGTTTTATCAACTGTATTTGTCATCAGTATAAAGCAGATCATCATATAGGCTATTGTGAGAAAAACTAACTCCATCGTAGCCAGACTCAGAGCAATAATCTTGACCAAGTTGATGGCTTCCCATCTCTTTTCTGTACTGGAAACACACTATGCCACTTACTAGACCAAATTTTATTTTATGAGTGTAACATTTCAACTTTTGTGTGTATATCTCCCAGGTGATCCTCCAAATATTCTTAGGATTGTCTATCATATGCCATTCTATAGACTGAAGAAACCAAATATATCACCATTTCTTTTTTCAGCTGTTCTCACTTGTTACATTCTGTGTCTCTCTTTTCTCACCAGTGTAATCTGGCTGCCAGGCACATAGAATTAGAAATTTACCAGCATCTAAAAAGTGGACTAAAAAAATCTCAGGATAATGTGCGAGTCTCTCAGTAGAACTGTGTCTGTCATCTGGGGAAAGGACAGCATATATGTTCCTAATGGAAAAGCAGTAAAAGCCTGATCTTATTTCTGTTCCTGAACTTAGAAAGCACCCGGTGCAACCAGTGGAAGAGAAAAGAAAATAGCATAGCTGTCAGAGACTCAAAAATAGATCTAGAAAGAAACAAAACAAAACAACACACAAAATGAAACAAAAATTAAATTAAATTGAATTCAATGTGGCAAACACTGATGTTTCAGAAGAATTCTGGTGGTACAGCATGTCTTCAGTCACAGGTTTGTTTCAGTGATGTAGTCTGCAGATTAAAATTTTGTAATCCAGTTAGATTTTAAATTTAGCTTCACTAATATGGGTGTGCATTTTTCTATTTGCCATTATTTATTCACTAACTTTTATTTAGTATGCTTTATTCTCTCACTATTAATTTTAATGTGAATTGAATACCAACAGAGCTGTCATTATAATTAGGACAGTTAACTATAATAGTAAGTAGAACTTTATACCAATATAGAAATGTAGATTTACTTGTGTGATAGATAACTGCAGATTTATTGGGGTGAACACAATTTTTATTTCTTCCAGCTTTTATCCTTTACAATGTGTTTTTTTTATTTTTGAAGTTTCATATATTCCAAGATAACTAGGAAATTGAAATTCATGGCATGTCTTTTTGACACAGTGAATTTCCATGTCAGAGATTCTTGCAGGAACTTACAGCGGGCTGTTACAACTGCATCGCACAGGAGACTTCAGCTGTGACACAAGTGACAATAGGGCCATGTCCCTGTTTTGAGTCAAATGAGGGGTTAGACTTGAAAGATGAATTTTGGTAAGAGAATAACAATTTTCAGTCCCTGCACAGAAGCATAGCTTTACTTATTTTACATCTAGCCCATAGCTCTGGAATCTCAGAAAAAAAAGTCGCACTTAACCTTCCTAGTAAATTGACATCTAGGTTATCTGTTATGTCTGGGCAGCCTGAAGTACAGGTACAATGACAGCATTTAGTGTGTCTCTTAGGCAGGTATGTTGCTGTAATTGTAAACAAAGATGGAAATGTTTGCTCTGTGCTATATCATGGCAGACATGTAATTTCTGCTACCTGAGAATTTTCTCCTAATTTCATTGCTGTTTTCAACCCTAGTGTGACTAAATGAAAAGTAAACTGAAAAGTCAGAATTTTGGAAAATGGCAAATGATTTGAAGATACTGTCTTTGAAAAAAATTAATAGGATCTGATTTTCTGAGGCAGCCTGCTTTTGCTTTGGTGTATTCAAAACAATTAATAAGTTAGAAGGTTAAGTCTTTTCTCAAGAGTAGTCTTGTCATGGAAAACTGGCTTCTTATTAGAAGTGTCCCCTCACATGTAAGGTTCATATTTATCATATTTATCATATTTGTTCATTCTTTTAACAATTGTTAACTTGGTTCATATTTTAATGTACTAATTTTAAACAAGTAAGAGTTTATCTGAAATACAGTATTCCTTAGACTGTTTTTTAAAAATAAGAAGAAAAAAGACCTTTCTGTGAAATATTGAAAGAATACCCATGAAACCCTAATTTCTTTTATTCTACAAATAGGAGTACACATGGGAACAGAAATAGAATTTGGTGTATCAGTCCCAGCTCAGAAAAATAAGGTATGAGGGCAACAAACGTGTCTGTAAGATCATAATATAGGAAGTATGTGAACAATGTCTTGCAAGTACAGAATCATGGAGAGTCTTAAACATAGTGTCTATTTTTATCTTGACACTGGGCAGTGCAATTCTGTAGCAAAGTTTCTTTCCAGTGGAGGAGAACTCTCCAGACCTTAACATTATTTTCATTTGGATGAATAAGTGAAATATAAATAAGAAAGACATTAACTCAATTTTTTTGAGAAATTAATTTCTGAAAAACTTAAACATTTTTAATTCTGCTTTATTTGCTTCATTTTCTTAATATTTTGTTACAATTTTCATTTCTATTGGTTTCTCTTATATGACTTCTGTTAATTGTTCTGTTTAGTAGGAATTGTTCTATAAGGCTGTGAGAGGTTGTTTAACTAACCTGCTGAAACAACAACAAAATAAAATAGCAAGACAGGATTAAAGCTGACGTGGTTTTTAGTCAAAATGTTTCAAATTAAACTGAACAATAGAAAACTAGAATGAAAAGTTTAAGGCAAGAGTGTAAGTTAGCAACTTTTGACTTTCTTATCTTTAGATGAAATAAAACATGTTCAAAATATTTTAGCACTAGCAGTGTCTTAAGTATCTGACCAAGGATTTAATGAAGTAAATATAGTGCCTTGTAAGTCCATTAATCTTTTGCAATATGATAGTTTTGAGTTCACATAAATCATTACTCAGGGGAAATAACTGCTTTAAAGCAAAATTGAGATAAATACTTGTGGTTAAGAAGAGAGATATTAATATCATAATGCAACCTGTTACCACAGATTTTGTATTTCAGTGGCCTCTGCAGAGAACCAACATTTAGGGCAATCATCATCACATCCGAATAAAAACTTAATACAGCACTACATAGTGATTCAGTTCTGACATATCCTTATGCCACAGTCTGCTACATAATACAAATTATTATTTTATATTTTAGCCTTTATTTTTTTTGTCCTTTCCTTCTTGCGTTAATACTTTATATCCATGTTAAGGATCCTTCTGATTTTATAAGAAAGTTCATTTCATCCTGCTGGGATGAAATATTGAAAGAAATTATGATCTATTTTACTTAATGTTTTCTTGTAGTCAGGGCATGTGATTTATAACTTTTTTAGCTTCAACATAACTGCTTGGAAAATAAAATTATTCCAGCTTCTTTTAGAAATAGATATCCTATTCATTTTTTCTTTCCTATGGTTTTAGACAGAAGGCAACTGTTATTTCAGAAAATCATACTTATCCTAAATGAATATTACACTAAAGTTAGAATCGTAGCTGTCATGAATTTTGCATTAAAAAAAGAGAGTTTTTATCTAAGTGAAATTTTGTGGAATACAGGTAGAAACTAAAAGTTCAAAATAATACAGAAAAACAAGCTTTCAATATCAAGACAGAGTTTTAACTTCATTGTTTTCTAGAAAATCATCTTGAATTGATTATTTGCTTGTTAGAGAACTATTTTACTAATTTCTTATATTTAGGTTTAACAAATTCGAGTAAGTGTTCTCTGTGGATATTAGTGTAGCTCTTCTTGTTTGTAAAAAAAGATATGTGCACATTTAGAGATAGCAGTCCAACATAGCATTTAAATTTATGTTTTAAAAATTTGAGCTTCATATCAAAGCTTGTGTGAGTAAATGCAGTTTGCATTGTTACTACTATGGCATACTTATATCCACCTGGAGTCCCAGCTGGGAAAGCTGTCACACAGCATAATTCAGAATTATGGTGGAAGGATTATCATTTTCTGTTATATTGCATAGATTATGAAGTTATTTTATTAAATCTAACATAATAGGAAAATAAGTTTCTGAAGTAGACTTCTTTGGTATGTTTGAAACAAAGCATAAACCTATTCCAAACTGGACAAAAGCTATTAATTTTGTTTCTGTTTAAATTTTGCAATATTTTATTAGTTTAAGTGCCTTTAAATTTTCCATTAAAAAATTCACTGTTTTGTTGTGCCTGGTAAGTTTAGTGATGTCGTGGTTACTCTTTCTACAAAAATGCCTTCATTTTGCTGAGTAAATTGTGATGAAACAATTAATATAATACAGAAATAATTGAAAAAATAATTATATGCTTCATTAAGTTTAAATATTATAAAGTTTAATGTGTATAAAACCCGTTGAATGCTGCAGGCATACATTTTTTAAAGGCAACAGTTCAGTGTTATTTTTAAACAAAATCATATCGTCTTACCAAAGGCTTTCATTCCTTTTTCAAATTCTGTGGAATGACAATTTTAACCTCTCTTTAAAACTCTCTATGACAAACCATTAGAATCACTGCTGTAACGCTTTTAAAGGCATATTTCTAGCCAATCACTCTGTATCTTCAGATGGAAATTATCAGAATGACTTGATTTGAACATAGACTCTCCACAACCAATGATACACATTAGACCTGCTGGACAAGCACATCCTTTCAGCTTAATGGCTGTAGTCATGGCCCATCTCAGTAGCTGTCAGCTGTCAGCACCGGCTTCACTTAAGACAATGTCTGCATTGTACTTAGTAAGGAACTGCAGACTCTGTAAAAAAAAAAATCTATAAAAATGAAGCATCTTAGTGACTTGAGAAAGGTCCTGAGGTCTGAAAGAAAGCAAACATCACTCTAATTTTTAACAAGGGCAAGAAAGAAGATTCAGTCTCACTGTCATGCCTGGGAAGATGGTGGAACAGGGCTACAGACAGGATCAAAGGTTCTCCTGGGGACATCCATAGTGGAAGCATCCCTGGATCATGTGGCACCAGGCTTTCAGCGGTGGCAGGGTGCTGCTTCCACAGCTGCCCTGCGTGACTGTTGCCCTGTGGGCTCAGATGATGATTCCACCTCCCTGAGAGCTGCTGTCTCCCATTTCCCTTCCCAAGACCAATTTTCCCTGAAGGCTACAAACTATCTGCCTCTGATTGTGTGTATGAGTATGCCATCCTCATCTTCCACCTCATCTTTTCCATCCTTCTGCCAAAGGGAGCATTTGGAGTGTGATCTCAGAATAGCCCTTCTCCAACCCTGTAAGCATGTGCCAGGAAAACCGATCCCAGTGCTGTGTGCACACAGAGCAGCATGAGCCCCAGGCAGGAACCTCAACTCCATGTTTGGCATCCCACTCAAAAGTAAGGGTGAAGTTCCTGGGAAGGTCACAAAACCCAGCAGAGGAGAGGTCCCATAGGGAACTTTGATCCAGTCCTCTGGTCACAAAATGGCCAGTGTGCGCTGCCCCTTGCCTCCTCCCAAGGCCCTTGTGACACCCAGTGCTTCTGCAGCATCCAGGCAGTCCCAGATCAGCTTCCACAGCCCCCAGACAACACAGGACACAGAAGGAACATGTGTGGTTCTCAAACACACTGATTTTAAACTTATCTTGAAAGACTTTTTCTGTGTTTGTAGATGGTCCTTACCAATCAAAAAATGAAACCTCAATAAATGTAGAATCCTAAGATACAACAGCATCATTTTCTACTTCCCATAAAAGTCTTTCTAAATTCTGCTTCCCTAGCTGATCTTCTCTTTGATTCTGTAAGCCCAGATCCACTGACACAATTGTTTGTAACTTTTCATCTTATCAGAGGTACGTAAAAAGTACCAAGAATGTGTGGTAACTAACAATACACACAAGGGTGTCACTCTGCCCTTGTACATTCACACAATTTATATTTATTATTTTTAACAAAGAGTTGACACAAGTGAGCTGCATTCTTGTGTTTGTAACCTTCAGTGCTAGTGTCCTGTTTCAGAAAAAGACTTCCATGATATATACCATCCAGTTGTGACAGTCCCTAAGTAACATTCCTAACTAAGCTGTCATATACTATTCAATTTTGTGGTGGGAGAGAAAATTACTTGGTAAGAGAGTTAGTTCCAAACACTTTGTTAAGGAAGATCACTACAGCCCATTAGGTGCAAGCAGCTGAACAGATGAAGAATGCCCTACACAGAATCAGAAAATAAGTATATAGCTATGCAGCTATATATATTATGTAGCATATGTATAGTTGTATTACTGATAAGGGATTATAGACTAAGGGGAAGTAAAAAAGTAAATCTTTTTTATACACAGATGATTGTATATGCTTTATATTTATGGAGCTCTAGTACTTGATGTGCTTCTACATTAAGATAATTCAGGAGATATTTTTAAAAGTGATTTTGCATCTGAAGGTAGGTGCAACCTTAGCACTGATTTCCAAAATTTCAGAAATTATTTCTTGCTTCTACTTCCCAGTCTGAGCAGCCTGAGTGATCCAGGTACAGCAACAGAAGTGTACATTTCAGTGAGTAAACACAGCATGAGTAATAGCCAAAAGCTGTGACAAAATTGCAAACAGCCTACAGGGCATAGTTGACTCATCGAACTGGTTAGTGTTTATTTAGAGTTAAGCCATTGTGATGAGTTGGGGTTGATTTTCAAAAAGCCAGATGAATTAGTTGGTTTATTTTCTAGTCAATCGTGAGACTACCAGGTGAAAGTCTACAACAGGATTTTTGCTTCTTCTTTGGTGCAGAGTATACCTCCTACGTTTTCCTTTGCTTCATAAGTAGCAGAAGCCAGCAGATAAGTAAAACTGTCTGTATGGAATAATGGGATTTTCATTTATTTTAACTAACTACACTGTAAATAATCTAAGGTAAAATCCTTGTAATGACATTAGTCACTATGTTTCCCAACAGTTAAACTCTGTAATGTGAAAACAAGATATATTTTGGTTTTCTGCCTTTCCTAACAACTACATGTCCCAGACAGAAATAGTTTTCCTTCATGTTAATCAAATAAGCACAAAAGTACATATCCATTTATTTTTTACCTGTATTTTTGAAGAAATTTGGATAAAAGTGATTTTGGGATTGTTTATTTTTTAGCTCTGTCTTCAACAAATTTGGTGTTAACCTAATTGTATTGTATTGTATTACCTTGACTAGGCATGTGTCCTTTTAGCAGTCTTTCAAGATCACGTAGTCTTTAACATCTACAGTGAAGAATTAAATTCAGAAAACATGAGAAGGTATAGATCATTATATATTTCTAATCAGAATGTTTACTGGTTACATTTAAAATATTTAAACTATAGGTGCAGGAAAAAAATTACCAGCTGTCAATTCAACATAACTGTAAAAATACCTACAAGGTGCAGGTTTTCACCCCAAGGCTCTGAATATATTTGCCTTACAGCTGAAGACACTTTTAAGTTACTGTCTTGATAACAAACATCTCTATTTTTTTCACTTCTTTAATTAGTTCTAAATATGCACTAATTCCAATCACAAGTGCTTAGTTCTGAATAGATATGAATACATATTTATAAGGTCAGTGATAGGACAAAAGAGCATATAAAAGTGCAGCAGTCACACATGTATGATATATTATGGCTTCCTGGGTGCAAAGTGAAGACATACATTTTAAAAAGAACTTTTTTTTTTTTTTACTTCATATTGAAAAGAATGGATTAAACACATTGAAAAAGTAGTCATAATTGCACTGACTTACTTCCATAGTCAAAGATAGTGTAGATGCATCCATTCTTATGGAATTAGCTACTAAATCTCTTAATAGGATAGGCATCTCAAAAAATTTAAAGATAGTCAGTTCCAGTTCTCAAAATTCCTGAGCTGCTTTTGGCTGTGAGAAGAGGAAAGGATGAGTAGGAGAGTAAATCCTGATTTAGTGAGGCTAAGGTAAAACTGGAGTTTTGCTTTTGTCTTAAGTATTGCTTAAATCACTGTAATATAAATATAAGAAATATGTAGTCCTCAGTCTTTAGGAATATCTACTTTGCAATACAAAACTGTATTGTTGATTTCCAATTTTTATCTTTTATTGGCAAGAATATAGTTGGTGATTTCTAACCAATAATTACAGTATCTGGTAAAATTCGTACTGACTTGTCTTATGTTTACACTTTAAAATGTGATAGTTGTTTCATCTGGCTAGCTCTTCTGCCAATTTCTCCTACCTACTTCTTCTGTTTACATATTATGAGTCCTATGAATGAATTCTTTTACATGAAAGAAACAATATTGTTAAATGATTCTTCTTCATAGCTTCCATGAAACAGAAAAGTACAATAGATGATACTGCACTCTTATTTCATCCTCAGTCTAAGAATCTTACAGAACTCTGTGAAATTTAATTGTATTTCACATGGAGCCTCTACAGTGAAATGACTTGCTTGAAGTTACACAGGGAGTGAGTGTACAGTGGAATTGGTAGCAGATTGATATCTGACTGAAGTTTAATGCTTTTGAAATATCATCCAAACTGTAGCTTTTTGATGAGTTCCACATGTTGAAATCCAAGAAAATCATAAGAAAGCCTTAATGCAAATGTGGCAATAGTTGCTCTTCTTTTCAAAGTTATTTGTTTTTCACTCTCATTGCCCAGAGTTAATGAAGTTCCTTCATCTTGTTCTGTTTGCTTGAAATTATTTCACTTTCTTTTTCCCCACTTCACCTTCTCCTTTTTAAAATTGCTCTACGTTAGCCATTTTCCTCCTTCAATCCCTTCTCTGCTTTATGTTGACTCTCTACTCTCTCGTGCCTTTCTCGTTTTCTCAACCTGGTATACGATCAGTTTACCTTTTGTGTTGTAGCATCACTAGTTGTGTACTTCCTCAGTCTGTCTTTTTTTAGCTTTCCTACGTTCCAACAGGAGCGTACACTTGATCTCATCTTCCTTAAACATTCCTTGGTCCTCCTGGACTATCAGTTAAGTTCTTTCAGCATTAAAAACTGAATCTTTTTCTTTCTTTCTTTCTTTCTTTCTTTCTTTCTTTCTTTCTTTCTTTCTTTCTTTCTTTCTTTCTTTCTTTCTTTCTTTTTCTTTCTTTCTTTCTTTTTCTTTCTTTCTTTCTCAGTTAGTTAGTTAGTTAGTTATTTTGCCAGTGGTATTTTTAATAAGTTTATGTAATAAAATACCCAAGCTTAAAACATTACTTAAGTTCATTTGCCAATGTGGCACTTATCAAAATGAAAAAAGTTTATCTGAAATCCAGTTGCCTACACATTTAAGGGATTGTTTTCTAGAGACTTACAGTACTTAGTTTCTTACTCTTTTTTGGTTTTGATACAGCATTACTGGTGACTTCTTTTTTTGTAGAATCATGGATTCATTAAAGTTGGAAAAGATGTTTAGGACCATGGAGTCCAACCTTTGACCGAACGTCATCATGTCAACTAAACCACAGGACTAAATGCCACATCCAGTCATTTGTTGAACATTTCCAGGGATGGTGACTCCACCACTTCCCTGGGAGCCCCATTCCAATGCTTCACCACCCCTTTGGGTATCCAAAATGAGCCTCTCCTGGCACAGCTTGAGGGCATTTCCTCCTGTCCTGTTGCTAGTTGCTAGAGAGAAGAGGCTGAGCCCCACCTTAATACAACCTCCTTTCAGTCTGTTGTAGAGGGCAATAAGGTCACCCCTGAGCCTCCTTTTCTCCAGGCTAAACAACCCCAGTTCACTCAGCCACTCCTCACATGAGTTACTATCTAGACACTTAACAGCTTCATTGCGCTTTTTGTTTTCTCTCAATTCACTCCTCTCTTTTGACTTTTTTCATCACAAATATGGCTTATTCTCTTTATAATTCACTATATTTTTATGTCTTGACTTTTTAATCCTTTTTTCCCTTTAGAAACTTGCATTGACAAACATAATTTTCAATATCCTCTTTCCTTGCACTTACAGAACTCCACATCAAAGACTAGAAAACTGAGGAAGGCCCTACATTATGTATTTGTTCATACCTCCTTCAGTTCTGCTGCTTCAATGTGTATTATGTTAATTTCATTGAACTTCATATCATGATCCCTTGCTATTTTTCCCTATCCTTTACTCTCCTCTTATAATTAATTCCCTCATCTTTATGTCTGAACATAATTTCTACTTTCTTTTTTATTTGCTTCAGAATTTAGTATAATTTCCTTTTTTTACCCTTCTTTTCTTTCTTTCTCCTTGATCTACCTTCTTCAGCGAATACCTGATTTGCTTTCTCCAATTTCTGCCCCTTACTATCAAAATCCTTCCTACCAAAACAACCTGACCTCATAATTATTTTATCAAAATGTTCTCCAGGTAGGAACAACATTGTATTCCAAAAGATTAATCCATGCCACGACTTTGTTGCCTTGTTATTCAGCTAACAAAAAATTCAATGTCTCCTTTTATTCAAAGAGGAAGCCCATTTTTTCCATTCCTCTTCCTCTAAAGAATCCATTGTCTTTTTACTTGGATTTGGAGCCTTGCTGAAATCTTTAAGTGGTCAATGCTGTCTTCCTCTTTCAAATTACTTTTTCATCTCTCCTAAAGAAAAATGTAATGAAAAAAATAAAATCAAACTTATAAATACAAGCTTCTAAGGATTGTTGAAATAATCACAGAAATATAATACAACAACTAAATATATACCTCAGTGCTTTTATTAAAAAAAGAGTGTGAAATTGCCATTTTAGCTTTTTACTTTAACTGAAAGCTACCTTGCTATAGAAACACTCAGAAACAAAGAACTTATCATCAAATTCTGAAAAGAAAAAAAATCAAACTTTTATATTTATAATCCCGATTAAATTGTGCTGTATATTAAAAGCAATTTGTGATAAGGGATGGCAAAGATATTTTCAAAATTGCAGAAGAACCTAATGAAAAGCCAGAATAACATGTAGCTTGTACCATTTTCACTCCTGGCTGACTTTGCTTTTGACTGGCAGTGTGAATGAGTGGAAAAGTAAAAGCCCATTCACCCAGAAGATCTATACCTCCTCAACAGTGTGACTGTGATATCCTGAGCCACTGCTACATCATGGAGATTCTGAATAAAAGAAAAAAAAATCATAGCTCAATTTTTCATCTTCTGCCTAACCCTCATCACAGTTCGGATGGTTTAATCCATATATGGCTATGTGTTTGTTGAATTGCTTGTGGATATTAATCATTGTCTTGGGCATATGTCCTACATTATATTCTTAATTTCATTTTTCTTACATTTAATGATCAGCCATGCCATCATAAATCAGATAAGATTTTAGGTAACATTTGTTGCCTGAATACAAAGTGAATATGCCTTAGACTGTCCCAACTTACATGTGAATTCTCATCAGCTATATTTTTTTTAGTACCTCACCTAGTCTCACTCCAACACAACAAAAATATTTCACCATCTTTTATCAGACCATATAAGCAGGTTAACTGTTGTCCTTGAGCACTCTTCCACAACTAATTAAATCTACAGGTAAGCAGTTTAAAACTAAAATATACATCAGAATAACTAGGGTAAGATGAAAATAAAATGGCTTAAAAAGTAAAATTGGATACTGTTCTTGTCCAAAGACTTGATTTGACCCCTAATACATTATGTGGATGTGAAAATCTGTTCTGTCCAAGCACTTCAGAATCTTAATGACTATGTGTTCTTTCCTATAAGAATGAAGGCAAAGGACATGGTTGAAAATGTACATTTAACATGTACTTAGGTACTATTAAATGGAATTGCTAAAAATTAGATACATCCCTTGGGCAACATTACTGTAACCTGAGAGGTTTAGTGCATTATATTAAGAAAATTACATTAGAAATCCTCTCTTGCCTGTTCATACCTCAGTGCTGTGATATATGCTTAACAGAAATAAATCTGTCTTATAGATTCTCTCTCTAAGTAACTAGGCAAGAGAAGGGGAGTAATAAGTAAGCTAAGAATATGGGTCAAATAATGATTTCCTCAGAATACTCTCTCTACATATGTTTACAGTATACATTTCTGACTTGCTATGAAGGAGCTAAATTGGTTTAGAAGCAAGGCAAAATTTGCCTGAGCAATGATCAGTGCTTTACAGTTGGTCTGCTTCCAGATCTGAGCAGGTTTCTTTAGAGTTAGCATACACTTACAACTCTCTCCATCTTTGCAGTGTTCATTGTGGAAATACTGTCCTTGTCTAAACATTTGTGACTGAATGAATTCAGCAATTCCTAAGGATTTAAAAGTAAACAAAAATCACAAAGTATGTGTTTACCTTCTGCTCCTGTCTTGTGGGCCTTGTTTTGGCTCATAAGCCGGACATTTAGAAACTGTGCAGTGGAGCTGTCATTAATGCATTATTGGGTTTTTCTGTTCTCTCTTCTCTCCTGCAAACTGCAACCATCTAAGATCATGCTCTCCATTATTTTTTTGTTTCCTGTAAATTCCCTAGTTATCTGATGAAAGCCTCAAGAACTAAAAGAATAAAAAAAAAAGTTTGCTTAGAACTAAAAGAATAAAATTGCTTGTACTGCCATAATAGTAACAAGTCAGAGTTTAGCTCCCTAAATCAATTAAGCTACATTCCCACTGAGTTTTAACTAGAAGCTTGAAATGTGTTTTTTTTAAAAAAATATATATATAATGATAGTAATATATTTTATTTTCAGACAGCATTTTTTTGCCATGCTACTGCACAGTCTGTGTACTGTTAGATGCCCTAATTCCACCATGACAGATACCATGCATAATGCAAAGAGTGCAAGAGGAACATGAATGGTAACAGCAAAACTGAGCTATACAGTGAGATATACAAAAACTGGGTTACTTCTAACTTGAAGCTTAAGGCAAGCTGGCAAGAGGGCTTTCAAAATATGTAGTCAAGGGGTCTTTCAAAATAGGTTATCATTTGTCCAATCCCATTAAAAAGGAGGGAACAGTCTAGTAAGACAGAGAAGCAGTTAAAGCATTAGGAACAGTAGTGACATGCGAAGCACTGAGGGGAAGTGATGGAATATTCCGGAAGCCCTTTGGACTCATAGCACACTCTCTTCTCATTCTGCACCTTCAGGTTTCAACAAAATAGAAAACAATTAATTCTACATGTTATATGCCTTCTTCTTTTTTTTTTCTTTTCTGATTTAGTTCAGACTTTAATTCAGCCCTCTTAAGTCACCAAAGTTTCTGTAAGTTGGTAGCGGAGTTCTTAGATATTGTAGTCATTTATTGCAAAAAGGCCAGCTTCTGAAATGACCTGGAACAGCTTGGGTGACCAGTTTCAGAATTTTTTCTTTGTAAGGGCTCTTAACCTGGGAAATGCAGGGCAAAACAGTAAATTGCCAATGACTCTTTTGTACAAAAGCCAGTCAGCAGCAGTGGCAGCTGCACAAAAGCTGGTAATGGCTTATTACAGAATTTGGAGAAAATGGTATTGCTTGAGAACTGTGTTGTTGTACAACAATAAGGGCAGACAGAAAACATTTGATAGGATTATTTTGTTTTCTTCAGTCACAGGCTTGAAAAACTTGGAAACATGTTATGTGAAAATGTGTGTATTCATGAATGTGTTTTGGAGGATGTGATCACAAAATATTGTTAGGCAGCTTGGTACAAATCTGGGAGATGAGTTTCAATGCCTTGCCAGGCTTAAACTAGAGCCCTCTCAGTCTCCCTTTTCTCCAACAAGCTACATAGAAGTGGGGATACAGCCATTTCAATACCAAAGGTAGAAAGATATATCACGAGTAGTATTGCTCTCTTGTGTGGCCTCAGTTACAGAAATGTCATGTCTGAATTGTGATATCTTGATGAGTTTCCTTTATTTTTCCATTCCCTGTGAAGCTGAACTAAGAGTGTATATGATACAGCATCCCTGTATGACAACAGGAGCACTGCTTTAGTAACATTCAGGGAAAACCCCTCCAACCACTTTGCCCATCTTTCTTTTTCTTGTTCCCTTGATATTGCATTCATTCCTAGTTCCCACTGCCTCAGACTACATGCTTACCCTTCAAACATATTTATTTTTTTCCCTTCACTATACTCTCAAATGCTTCCCATTCTGCCTGCTAAGAACTCTCTTGCTCTCAGTGGCTGGGCAGTACCCAAACAAAATAGTATTTTTCACATTCTCAGAACTGATGTAGACAATACTTCAGTGAAACAGAAATCATCATCAGGGCACAGGGCATAGGAATTACAGCTGATCAGCATTGAATTCCAGGAGTGAGATGAGTCATAAAGTTTGTTTGGGTTTTTGTTTGGGTTTTTTTTTTTTTGGTTAGTTGGTTGTTTTAGTTTGGTTTGGTTTTAATGTGTTTAGTATTGTCTTTTAGCCTTAACATGAAACTTGGTAGTTCCACTACTGATTCAGTGATATTAAAGGCTGGTTGAAAAGATTTTGCAGCAACATTTTATGGTGTTTAGAAGCAATATATACACAGTCTGACAGGTGTACACAGGCGAGTATCCACAGTGGGGACTGAATGTTGATATGGATATTTCAGTTGATGTGGATATTTCAGAAGTCTTATAGATAATGTTTGTGGAAGTGGTCATTCAGACAAAAGTTTATTTTCTTGATTATTAGCATTTAATTATTTTATTTAGAGTGCTTATAGAATTTGTTAAAGCTCAAGGAGGTGGTGGGGTGAGCAGTGCGCCATCCCACCTGCGCAGAGCTCACCTTGTTCCTTCACGGCTTTCCCACCTTCTTTTAAACCATGAAACCATTTTCTGGTCTGCTACAACACTGGGGATATAGCACCTAGACCAGCAGGCTTCCAGCTGCAAGAGTCATAGATATACCATGAGGGCAAAGGGTGAGTAGACACAGAAGGGACCAACCCATCTCGTTTTCCTGACCTTTGTTTTCTCATCCTTCACTTCAAGTAAATGTCACTGGAATGATAATGGGAATAGGGCAATACAAGGCATGTAAGGGGGTAAAAGTTGGCTTGGAGGTCCTCTCTTTGAATGCAATTTGGAGAAGAGTATGAATTTAAGGGAGGTTTATATAACCATTTTGAACAAATTTTTAAGTTAAACAATGAAGTAACAGTGGAAAACTGAATCAAATGATACAATGCTATTTTTTTAATACTTCACAACATTTTCTTTATTTTTTTCACTTTATTTCCAAGACTTTGATGCTTCAAACAAATTTATAGTATATTTATGCATAACATAAAATTATGCACTGTATGTTTTTAATTTGAAAATGGATTGCTATACATATTTGTCCAGCAAAATATTTGTGATAGAACTTCCGCTGAATAAAGTTCATAAAACACAGTCAAAATGGAACTACAGTTCTGCTTAAAATTTATTGTGAATCAATTTTTTGTTTATCAGTCATAAACTTATCAGTTTTCAGGGTGTGTAGAATCTGCATGGCCATGTGAATGACATCAGCTTTAAAGAAAATTAAGAAACTCTCTTCTAATCCCAGAATGGTTGAAACCTAAATGAAATAATGGAGGTAATTGTGATTCACAATCCTATATATTGTTTAATCTGTTTAATAGTTCACATAAAACTGTGATTTTTTTTAAGTTTTTGCTTTTCCCTTGCTGGATATATTTTGAAATATGGGGATGCACAATATTGGAATTTCATATCCCTCATAACAAACTCTCCTGTCCTGCTCTTTTTATAGCAAACAAATTCTCAATTTGTCTGTTAAATTCTTTTTCTTTACTAGGGCTTTTGAACTAAGCACTTGAGTATTTGTACTAGTATAAAGAACAAAAGGTAGTGTTATCAACCCTCCACTTTATTGTTGAAGTATAACTTTAAATTTGAAAGTAATAAATGTAAATTGATATTAATTTATGAAAACTTCTATGAGGAATTGAGAATCAGGTCCAGAAGAATTTTCTCATAACATTCCCTCAGTTACCACATACATTCTTAAAAGGAAAATTCAAGTTGCAAACATATACACACATACATATTTCTCTGTTACAATGTGACATTCAATGGTGCAGAAATAGTTTAGAAATCAGTGTGCTTTAAAGCTAAAATTCTACTGTCATTTGATTTGGAAGGACAGAATAAAGTCAGAAAGGATTAAGGCATGAAGTACGTTAATATAAAACAAAGCGTGGTGTAGTAAGGCTAAATCTAATATACACACTGTGAAATTCTGACATCCAGGAGGGATGCAGTTCAAGAACGTTTAGTGCCAACAGTGTCCTTACCAAGCTTTCATTCTGCTCTGCAAGTTGGTAGACAGCAATTAACATCAAAAAACCTATAGATAACTAAAAGAACAGTAACACTACTTACAATCTGTCCTCCTTTCTGCATTTTGTACCAAAGACAACTGATATTTGTCACTGAATTTACCTGGAGCATAGCATTTCATAGAAATGTTGGTGAGAAAGGATATTGGAGGACATCTTGTCTGACCTTTCTCTCAAAGTGGGCCTATGTCTGGCATTAGGCCAGGTCAGGCAAGATTTTGTCTCCTAAAAACCTTCAAGGATGATGAACCGGCAGCTTCTGTACATAGTTTGTTACAGATCTGCACTACTTTCCCAGCAGATATGGCAAACCTCCAAGACAAACGTTCCAAGCCAGAATAGTCATTGCTGTTTGTAACACTGTAAAATACTCGTAACAGTTGTGGTTTTTTATGTCATTTTTCTAATCCTCTTTCAATTAGCTTATAATGAAATTGTCCTCTTTGAGAGAAAAAAAAAGGAAAAAAAAACCAAAGAAAAACAACACTAGCAAGAAGCCCATCTCTTTCAGGTCAAGTGCATGAAGACCAGTTGGGCAAAGGAGGGTTGCATACTGCACACACAGAGAGTATACACTTTACTTTTCTAATTGACTGATTTTGGCTATATCAGATTTTAATAAATTGTGGCAACTGTGAATATTGTGCCCCTTTTTGCTGTCCCAGCTATGCTGATGTATGATCACTGTAACACTTCCTCTGCGTGTCACTTTGCACAGAAGACATGTAATATGAGCAAAGTACCCCTGCAAATAGGATATGCACATCTTGAATTCCAAAGCAATTATTTATTGGTTAGGTCACAAAATAGATAGTTTGAACTGATTATTGCATTAACCATTAATATTAAAGCTGAGTCTTTGCTATCCAAGCAACCATCAGACTGTTAAGAAGGGTCAGCTTCCATTTCTCCTTGAAATTTGCTTATCCTCACTGTTTCCATGTTGTCATCTTATGACTCTGTATTTTTGTAAGGATTTTATACCTTTCCATATGATTTTCCTCTTGAATCCTTGTGCAGTTAACTACTGCTATCTCACAAGTCTTAACTCTTTCTGCTGTCTTACCCTTCTTATTTGGGTATCTCTGATCTAGGTAACTTTGGCTTAGGTAAGCCAAAGTTACCCAGCTATGCTGTATCAAAGCCAGAAAACTCAAATGCAGTTGAACCTCTGGGAGGAGTTACGTCACCAGTTACTCCTGTTAAAAAAAAAAATCTACCCTTGCTTCCCCATGAAGGAGAAATGTTGATTTAGATGCAAGAATGGCTTTTAACATGCCGTGTCAGGCACCCATCCACTGGTGTTACACAGAATATGTCACCACATTCCTGCACACTTGCACCACAAACAGATTTCTCTGTTCTCACATCCATCCATTCCTCAGGCTCTTACTTCTACCTGCTTTCTTTAAGAGGTCAGTGAGCAAACAATAAAATCTAATACAGCTGAAAGCAGCAGTACAGTGTGAAGCAAACAGTAGAAGAGTCTCATATAACAGTGAAGATAATCTCACTTGCCTTAGGTCATACTCCAGTCTTCATTCCAGGCCTTGCTTTCCCCACACATAAGTGCTGTATGAAATACAGGGGTTAATGGGGACTATGTTGTGGCAGGGGTTCTTTATTGAGCGCAAAAAAAAATGCAGCTGGCTTTTAAAACCATAAAGGAAAGTATACTGTCTGTCCCAGGGAGTCACTTTTTCCTTGATAGCATAGCACAGTTCTTCATGAATTCTACTTATCTTTCTCTCTCTGCACAGAGCAAGGAAGCAGAGTAAATGAGCCAGAGAAACTCAGCCAGTTTGGGGAATTTTAAAAATTCTTTTTGAGATAAAGATTTTGGTGTCCACAGTTTCATGTGTGCTAAGAAGCTTTACTAACAACTGAGTGCTGAAGCATGACCCACATGTCCCTTTTAGGTCATCAGAGCCAGAATGATCTCAACCCACTTAGCTTTCAGGTTATGCCTTGGTCAAGTGAATACTTTGAAGTCATTTCAGCTAAGAAGGTTAAAGGTTGACATTTGCAGTTATGACTTGTGTGTACCAGCTTTATACTTCTACCAGTATAATAAAGTCAGTTTGCAAGTTTTCACCACAAGCAATTGAACATGTTTCTAAAATTTTGGAAGTAATTATTCTTAATATAATTTTACTTTTCCATTCCTTTGCCCCCTGGGTTTATTTTTTTTTTCTGGTAGGTTGGTTGTTGTGGGTTTTTTTACGCTTTTAAACTGATTAGAAAGAGTTTCTGTAAACAAATACTTAAATATACTAAATGTTATTTTTTTGCCTATTTTAGGGTGATGTATGTATTTTCAGCTAAAAAGTGGATATTATTTTCAGCACTTTTTCACATATCCACAGAAATTCAATTCTAAGGAGACCTTACAGTAAATAATATGCAATAGTTAGAAAACCATCTAATAAAACAAATAAAACCAAAGCCTTTCTAGTTGCCTCTCATCTATGTTTAAATTCACTAAAAAAAAAAAAAAAAGATCCTGAGTGCTGTCTGTAGCCCTAGCCCATCTCACTGAAGTGCATTTGTGCATTTGTGTACATTTGCCTATGTGTGTGCATATAAACTAATGTATAAACACCTTGACTTTACTGACTTCTCCAGAAAGACAAATAATTTTTGGAATACTGTATTAGGCATTTACTGGAAATGCTGTCTAGTTATTTATTCTTGCTGTAGATCTGGCAATTGTATTATGAATTTTAACAGTTAAAAGAGGAAAGCCAGGAAGCTGGATTTCTCTGATGCTGAAGGTTATGCTAAGAGATCAGAATATTTACCACTAGGTCACAAAATTTGAACATGCTTGTGGTGACCTATGCCATGCTAGTGGTGCTTTTCATTAGCCAGTCAGAAGGTAGTTTCTTTCAATTCAGAAACTATACAGTTGAGTATATGCTTAAAGATTAAATGGACATAAGACTTGTCCTTCTGAGTTAGATTTTGAGGTGCTCCGACATTGTGCTTTACATTAATAGTTACTTGTGTTTGCAATTTCTC
>VWZD01013738.1:1425-14894 GCA_013396695.1 Sakesphorus luctuosus | reverse complement strand
AAAAGCTGAAAATACATATAAAATGGACATAAATTCCTGTTTTGTGATACAGCTGATTTTGCACTGCACTGTCTGAAATCTCATCTTAAATGTTTGTCTTTTCTACCTTTGATGTTTTCCTACAAGTAGAAGTAAAGCTGAGGCTCTCCAGAAGCCTGTTTAGCTGTTAATCTTTTTCTCAAAGAAATGTTTCTCTCTCCCCTTTGTCACTTCCACTATTTTATTTGGGTTTTTTTTTCTATTCTATTTTGTCCACTATCTTCATCCTTGAAAACAGAAAAAGAAGAATAATAGTTTGGGAGAAAGTAATTCTCCTATGATGGGGTATATATTCTCTATGGTTTGATTGGATATGTTCCTCTGGAACCCTGTGTCTTCGATTGAGCTGGCAAAACGCCAACCGTCCAAGACAGAGAGAAAGGGTTCCCCCCATTCCCCCCGCCCCAACCAGCCAAGGGGAAAAAAAAGAGGGAGAGGGAAAAACCTCCAAACTAGGTTTATGCTTAAACTAACTATATGTTTTTATACAAAAAAGAGAAAATCAAGAGAAAATTACAATATAGCACACACTTACACAGGTTAGGTATAACAACAAAATTCTGCCTCCCACCAAAAACACCTGGTGTCTATGAGCACCCCAAAAGACACCCAACAAGAAAGAGAAAGTATAACAACAAAATATTTCTACTTCCCAGAATTCAAACAAAAGGCAAATAGCGGCAGCAGCAGGAGCAAGGCCTACTCCAGCAAGACAACAGCTGCATGTCTTGCTTGTACTTCAGCCATGATGGAACTGACCTAACACCTCCCACTTTTGCACTCATATCTCAGGTTTGCGTCATCTGGTATGAAATATTTCCTTGGTTACCCAGTCAGGTGATAGCTGTCTCTCCCAATCCACATAGATTCTCTGAGCCTGCCAATCTGAGGCCTAGCTAAAACCACTACACCCTGTTTCAGACCAAGGTTCGATTTCCTTCTCCATTCATCTGTCAGTGGCTGAAGGCAGATGGTTGCAGCAGGATGTGACTAGGGCAAGCTCTTCAGATTGTCCCTCATCATCTAAACAATTGCTGAGATTAGTTTTCTGTTCCATCAGGTTGCGCAACCTTTCCATTGGGGTCCTTGGGCATAGTGCACAGCCTTACAATACTTGCTAAACTGTTGGTGTTCTCACAATCACATGTTTCCACAGCTTAACTAGACACTGTGTGAAAAATCATCTGTTTGTTACCTGCCCCAGGTAATTTGAATTTTCACTGGTAAAATACATCTGCTATGACAGAAGCCATTACTATATGACATTTAGCAACTTTTGTATTACTCACTATGTTTAAAATATTTTTTTTAAAATTACATGTTTTGCAAAGGTAGTCTCCAAACTGATACCTGTTCAGTTCTCCTTCTATTTCACAATAGACATTTGAGGTTTTCTATCATGTTGCTCTTCACTCAATTCCTGTTCAGATTTTAGCTAAGGTACAGCTTTCACAGAGAGCTGATGTGTGTCGGGAGCAGTGCCAAGAGTTCAGTCTGCAGGAAGGGCACAGGTCTTTACGAAGCCCTTACCACCTGCAGCTTGCTGCCTGCTGCAGCCCTAATCCTTCCTACTGATTGTCAGTTCCTTCAAAATCCACTAACGTATGGAAATCGTGTAGAGCAAACCTTCAAGCTGGAAGGTGTAAATACAACAGCTTGCATATCCAACATGAGCCAGGCTGCTGAGGCTTCCTGGTGTGATACATGGGAGGTCTGCACCATGACAGAGGAGGATGAGCACTCTCATCGTCAGCTAGGGGAGTATTTTGCTTCCAGATGTGTGTGTTATGAGTTAAGAATTAGACAACGTGTGAGTTAGAAACTTCATGAATTAAGGAATGAATTAGTGAATTTTCCTGCTAGTCTAGTCTGTGCAAAGGGGATTGAGCCCTTGTTTGTTTCCTTTCCTAATGAGCTCATAAAATAATTTACAGTGTATGTTGCCCTATGTAGAGATCCAACTGGACCATGACCGTTCTGGCTTCAGAGTACAGCAGCATTTCACTTTTGAGCTTTTGAAGATTCTTTATGATAACTGAGGCTCAGGCTCTGTTATTTGCGGACCACATCAAGGGATGGAAAATGTAAGCACTGAAACCTTTTCATAAGCTACTGCTTCATGTTGACAGAGCCTGCACCTTCCTTCGATAGCTCTAGAAAAACCCTTATTGCAGTTCCCTCTTCTAACTATTGCAGTTTGGTTTTTTACACGAGTATAATGATTTATGGTAGTTTAGAACTTATTTGTTTAGTGCAACTGTAAGTTTCATACCCTAATTGTTTGTAGCATACAGTTATTGATATGGTTTGGAGTATGGGATTCCGAAAGAGTAAGATGTCAAATTGTCTTTAATTACTTTTCGATTTGCTATTTCCATATGTATCTTAGTGATACATGCTGTCCTTCAAATATTTTTTGACATAAATCATCCAAATGGCAGAGGTTTCATTAGTCCTCATTCATTTAGAATGTGTTTGTTAGTTTATTTTGCAGTCAAATGCAGGTGGAGACATTGACACCATTTCCCGGTGAGCAAAGTAAGTAAATTCAATAAATTTACATTATTCTCTTTTTCTCATAGTGCATAATTAAGACTAGAAAGCTAACCATTTCTCAGTCAATATCCACATTAGTTTACATTATCCATTAGAAAATGTGGTTGCCACAATAACAAGGGGACTGGACTGAGGAGTGGGGTGAATTTTTGCCCTACATTCCTGTGTGTCCTTCAGCATTCAGCACTCACATTACATGAAGAAAGATGTTGGCTTGCCCACAAAAACTTTTTCTAATGGTATTTTTAGTACAGGTATTGGGATTTTTTTATGGTGATATCTAGTGTCTTGGAAAAGAAAGAAGCATCAGCTATGTTGTAAATGCTCTAGTAAATAATGTGTTTGAGTTTCCTATCAATGTCAGCTCCTTGGCTTAAGTTAGAAAATATTAAAAAATATGTAACTTTAATTTCAGAGGTAAGCTTTTATGTGTTCTCTTTTCTCTGTGTCCTGCAATCTGCATTTTAATATCTTGCAGATAATCTAGTCCATATAGTTCATTTATTAGGAAGAGACTGTGGCATGTCACTGTCTTGTGTAGGTATTAATTCACCCTCTGTTTCCTCTTGTTATATTGTACCATTCAAAGAGCCAATTTTTTTCCCAGCTACAGTATATATAATTATTTATTTTCTAATTATTTTCCATGGGTGGTCCTTCATAAACCATTTTAATTGAACTGGATTAGGGGAGGAAAAAACCCATCTGGCTGACACATTTAGGTTGGCATCTGCAAAGAGTTGTATACTGTTCAGTTGTTTCAAATTGAGAAATAGAGAATTCTTTATATGTTTTGTGGTTACTTGAGTAACATTCAAAAATGCAAGTATTTTGAACTCTAAATAAAACTTCATTTCATCCCCTTCCAAGTTAAGATTGATTCTTAATCTAGCAAACATCTGAGCATTTTGAATTCAAAAGTCTTAATTTTTATGCTTTAGAAATTATTTAAGCTTCAGAAAAGTAACCAAGTTTAGGAAGAGTGCTCACACGGCTACTCATTTCACATTGCTTATTTATGAAAAAGATGCATACAGGCAAGAAGAGGATGGTTTTAAAAGCAAAACAGAAGATCTGGATCTGTTCTTGAGTCAAAGACCTTATATTCTGCCTGAAAAAATTTGTCCAACTTTTTTAAAGATGATAGACAGCTCTTGGATAAAGATCTGAGTTTAATCTTCTTCAGAATCTCTGAACAGGAGAACCTGGTGTTTAAACACTTCGGGTCCATGTGAATTTGAAGCTCCACTACTAGACCGTGTTGACATCTGTGAACTTGCCTCTCATCTTATTTTCTGACAAAGTGATTTAATGGTAGTATGGCTACTCGGGATATTCCCAAAGCTCTTCCATGCTTTCTTTAAGAAACAGTAAATGAGTTTGAGGTTACATAGAATCCTATTAGACCTATGCCACCTATTGCAGACTTACCAAAGAGTCCTGATGGAAGGTGTGGGAGTAACAGAGCCATTGATGCAGCTTGTGTGATAGAGCCTGGCACATAAGAACACATGTGGTCTATATGTGTAGCCATGTTTGTAATCCTAAAGCCAAGGACACCCAAATGAGAAATAGGAAGGTGAATCACAAAACATGTAAGTCAAAGTCTAAATGAAAGATTACTTGACAAATAAAAAGTACACAATATCAAGCATTACCAGGGAATCCAGAATCTAATCGTAGGTTTCTGTCCTGAGCCCAGGAACACCAAACCATTTCTGAGACTTCGTAGTTATCAAGGGAGAATTTGTTTTCTTGCCTACCTGCTCCTTTGGCAGCCCACCACAGGCCCCCCATCCAGCTGCACCCCAAGGCTATGTCTCTCTCATAGCATTAACCTTAGCTCTGGCATGATGGAGGGGTCAGAAGACCCTTTCTACAGCTCAGCCCTTCCCTTGGCAGCCCCTTGCAGCCCCACCCTAAGCGGACCCATAGGCTTCATGTCTCTCTAACTATAAATAAGCTGAGGTTTGTAACAGGAAAGTAGTGCTTTTGCTAACTGAAGGAGAAAAGAACCTAACAATTCTAAATTTGAGGAGGTTAAGCAAGTTTTTTGCCAGCGGGTTTCCAGCTGAGTGTTTTAACTCTTTCAGCTTATTATCTTTGTCAGCTGCAGGCAGTGGACTCAATTTCATTTCAAGCTGCATTGTATATGAGATCCTTGTTTAAATGTAAGGTATAAAGCATTCCCTTGGGTCCCAAGCTGCTTTTTCTGATTCCAGTGCTCTCACATGTCTTCTTCCAGTGCCTTACTATTCATATATGAGCTCATCTACATCGAGCAGAACTGCTGCGAGGAACAGTGAACTTTTTTTGGCACAAAGCAGTCAGAGTGAGTCAACGATCCAGCCGTGGACAGGATCAGTGACGGCCCTTGTGATAATTGCATACCGTATTAGCAGAGGCAGAGAGGATGATGCATTAGTTCTTGTTGCATTAGTTATTCCCTCCTGAGACTGTTATTTTTGCAGAGTGGAGTGGGGAGATACTGGAAAGGTTGGCAATATATCTGCTGCCAAGTTTCAAAAAAGTGACTGCCAGCTGCCATCATCAAAGCAGCTACCGGATGTTGATCCCCCAATCCTAGCTAAACTCAATAGCAATAAAGGCTGTTATATTTTGTCTGCAGGACTATAGTTAGAAGAAAAGTACAGTCAGAATTGCTAGATTTGGATCTAAGGAATGCACTGTTTATTTGGACAAATATTCAAAAGCCACAACAAGGTACTGCACCAAAGCCACAGTTCTGGGCTGCCAGATTTTGGTATTCAGGACAGTGATAAAAATAAAAGAGCTCTGTCTTGCTTTTCTGCTGGTGCATTCTTGCTATTTCTTCAAGCAAACAAGGAGTCAGAACACAGTGAATACACGTACAAACAAAGTAAGCTGTGTTCTGTATTCAGCAATGCTTATTGAGTAGTTTTGGGCATGGAGCCCATGATAATGAATGGAAAACTTTGATCAGGACATCTGGGGCTTGCCCAGATCATTTAATGGGATCTGCAATTCTGCCAGGAACATCACTTGATGGGCCTGTTAACCAGGGATGTTGGAGCTTGTCTTGATTGTGTACATTCTCCAAGCACACTCATGAAGTAGGAGTCATCAATTTTTATTGGATAGAAATCTCCAAAATGACTTATTCAAGGACATCTGAGCCCTTAAGTTTACCCTTCACATTCATCCTGCTTTACTGGGAAAAAAAGTTTAATGAGTCTGTGTGGACGATGAGAAGATGAATGTTAAGAGCATTGAGTCAGAGGCTGGTGTTCACTTCTAGCAAACATACTTTCAGTTCCAGCTTAACTGTACTTTACTCACAGTAACAAATAGTTTGGGTTTTTTTATCTGTAGATTGCAGTCATGGCAGTTCTGTGATCCGAACTGTTTCCTCCATGGGGCTCAACAGTGTGCCGTTATCCAGGGAAATAGTTTTTGGGGGATCGTAATTTTTTCCCCTCTTCTCTGTGTATTAGTGGTAAGAGGAGTCTTTTTAAAAGGCTGTGAATGTCGTTATTAACTGCCAGCCCAAGAACCATGAAAGCACTGCTGCCCTGTAGGTGGCCCCTGTAGATGCCCTGTATTTTCACTCTAATTCTTGTCCCTTTTGCTTTGTTTTCAAATATTCTGTTTTACAAGTCATACTTGATTGATAAAGCACGGTCTGAAATAATCCCGAAGTGGCTATTAGTCTCGTCTGGTCATACTCCCAGCCCCCACACTGACATGTTGTAGAAACAAGTCATTCTCCTGCCTTTTCATTTCTGTTTTGACTTTGCTCTACAATGAAGACAACATGGTCACGGTATATTAAACAACTGGATAAGAGCAACATATTACCATTACTCTGCTTCTAGATAAAGCTCCAAAACTAATATAGTGGAGGAGCCTGGCTAAGAATTTACTGACAGTTTTCTTTTGCCATTAATTTAGCATTGGAAAAAAATCCAGAACAGCTGAAATGTCATAGCCTTTGGCTCAGTAAAAAAATAGACATATTTATAATATCAAAGAAGACTTAGGAAAATATCACAGCTGGATTTTAAGAAATGTGAGAGGAAATAGAGTAGAACAATTGCATTTCTGTTTATATTTGCCCTGTAAAGTAGCCCACTTTGAAGAAACATTTAGGAATGTGAATGATTGAGAGATTGTCTCTTAGAGTAAGCAGGTATAAGATGTCTGAAATTCCTTTGAGTTATAATTACTTGATAACAACAGGATTTTAGGTAATTATTTTGACTCACAGTACAAAGGAATTTAATGTACATTGCTTATGTAGAGAAGTTTTTAGAATTCACCTTTTTCTGTTTTTACTTTGTAATAAAGAAAAGGCCATGGTATAGTGAAAAATGTCTAAAAGCAGATTTTTCTTTCTTTATTATTCCAATACTAAAAATGGAGTGCATTTTCTTACAAAATTAAGTTTTTAATACAAATGTTTATTCTATTTATAGTGTTAAATAAAATTGCAAGAATCCATCTTTCTATCTTTCTGACTGTTAAAACTGAGTGTAGTGTTGAAGCAAGTGAAATTATTAACCCACAAATATAATTCAGGATTTCTGTACTATGCAGTCATTTATACATTTTATATTTAACTTGTGATGTAAAATATGTACACTATGTATGAAACTAATCCAAAACCAAAATCCAAACAAAGCAAGTCTAAGTTACAAACATTGTCTAAGTTTGTTTTATATTTTGGGGTTTTGGTTCTAGATACCAATATGAAATTAGTTAATATGTCATTTTTCAGAAGCAGTAAGGATGCTGAAACCCTGCTATCACAACACTGCTTAACAACTATTCTTTTCTGGTCCTACAGTGCTATAAGCATCATAAGCTGCTAGCAAAAGCAGACTTTTTAATAGCAGCCACTATCTATCCTTTTACTTAATGTAATTCAATGACTTCTGCTTGATGATATGTTCAAATAAAGTATTGGCCTCTTTTTAAATGTAAATACTGGTTTTATCTATAGTTTATTTTCATTGTGCTTTTCATAAATGTACTGCCGATGTGCTTTAGAATAAAAGAAAATATTTAAGGAACACTTGATTTCATCCTAAGCATTATTCAGGTCATAAGTGACTGTATTACGCTGATAATCATTAAAATTCTATATGTAGCAGAGATTTGGTATTGCTTAGCTCCATAACTCTCAGCCATAAGTATACACACAACTATAGTGCCCTTAAAGCCTTGTTTCCTGCAAGTGCTGTCTTAGGAGTTGATTACTGCATAGACCTCTCTGTGCTATCAGAGTGAAAGTCTGAGTAATTCTGCTCAAAACTATAACTTTAAGTGAATGCAGTGGAAGATATTTGCCCATGGGCTGCATTCAGGAGATTCTGAATTAACTAATGATTAATTGACATTTGTGTGTCCTAGTTGCCCATATAAAAAGATAGTGAAAACAGGATATTGTGAGAAACAGACAGGGCTGTGCTTGGAAAAATTTTGTTCAGGAGTTTGATCACTCAAGCTGAGTGCATTCATGGTTCCAGCTTGTTCTATGAACTGGCCTAGTCCAGTTGTAGAGCAGAATTAAATATTTCTCTTTATCATATGAAATGGAATCTTGTCTTAGTTCAGAGAAAACTCTTATTATTGTTCACTGATAAAGTTATATTTGTTGTGGAATCATAGGCTTGTTTTGAACAGTAATCTGAAGATGTGATGATAACTGTTAGTGTCACTGTTATAAGAGGAGAAACTTTCTCATTTAATAATTCACAGGGCTTTTTTTTTAGTCTATGCATATTGCAAACATTCTATTCTTGTTTAATGTTTTTTTCATTGTGTGTTTATCTTTAAAGTAAAGTAAATGTAATTACATAGAAAGTTAGCAAACATACATTTATTCATAGAACTTCAGTTTCAGAATGGACCTTAGGAGCTATCATTAATAAAATCTACAGCACTGAAAATTTTATAATCTCCATTTTGTCATCCTTCTACTCAAAAACCTGGAAATGAAAGGGTTTTTTAGTAAAGAATAAACTATAGCTANAACCTGCTCATCTGATGACCATGGCTGCCTTGGTTATGGAACATGGTTGTAACACACTGGATAAAGAAGTATTTTGCCACATGGTTTTACTTGCTCCTGTAGTTTCTGTTAATTCATCTTTCTGTGATGGATATGTATTTTTACAACAGTAATTGCAAAGTCTGTGTACTGGGTTGCTTTGGCTGCTTGTTCTCATTTAGGATTTGTTCAGGTTCACGCTGGTGTCAGCATTCCCTCTGACTTCATTGGAAGATCTCNCCCATAATAAAGCCCATAGAGACAGAGAGCCCAGTAAACCTGGTAGATTTCTGTAGTTTAAAACGGGCCCATATTTAGCTTTACATTACTGCTTAGAAATCAAGTTCCATAAAGCTGTAACAGTGGCTACCATTCTTTCACTTAGGGTCTGAACAAGGAAATCCAATGTTTTCTGGTCAGCAGTAGGAATTCCACTTTGTAATCTGACACTTTTCATTCCTCTCCTCTCAAAGGCTGTAAACCAAAAATTAAAGGCAGAACACATTTTCAAATCGTGTAGCATTTGTAAATCCTCACACACCTTTAATGATTTGTTGGCATGTACAAACTGAAAGCATCATGACCCGGCCTTTCTCTTGTCAGTTCCTGTGCTCATCACGTTGTCTAGTTGTGCACATTTCACTGAGAATTCATGCTTCTGCATTTCTCTGATTTCAGCCCTATTGTTCCAAACTCATGAGGGCATAAAAGAACTCATAGAAGAGCTGAGATCTTCATATTTGGAGGCTGATATACCTCTGTTGTAGCCAACTGAGCTGTGCTAGTTCATACCAATAAGTACTATGGAGTTATTAGAAAGATATTAATTCTTTTTTCCTGTTTGGTTTTTTTTATGTTGATTTCTAGTAAGCATGTGGCAGTGGCATGCTGCTGCATATTTATGCAGTGGTAACAATTGTATCTTTTCATGCTCAGAGTGAGTAACTCAATTCCAGTCAGTCTGTAATTTCTTTCGGACAGACTCGTTATTTCTCTGGTGATGATATGGTTANAAAAAAAAAAAACCAACCCCAACAGATTATTTGCAAGCATGACATTAGCTGCAAATTCAGTTGGAACTGTATAAACTTCCGTAAGACTTGTTTGTAGTAGGAACAAATGTAGTAAGGAAAGCAGTTAGGAAATCTCTATTTGATGTTCTGTGTGCTTTCAATATATGCACTTTATCTGTGTATATTGAACTTCCTTAGTCATTTCTACGACTCATCTGTTAAAGATGTTTTTGAAGAGATATGTATTTCTGGAACATTTCTTAAAACTGTGACACTTGCTGGACTTGCGTAAGAAGTTCCGAGAAGTCCACTCCTCTAGCTAGTGCAAATTTTTGGGGGAAATCATAGCAGGGTTCTGATGAATTCCACACCTTGAGTTTGAGTACATCCCTGTAGCTGACACCTCTAGTGTTGCCCATATCCAAACAGTAACAGAAATTATTAATGTAGATTAGAAAAATAAAGGCTTGTAAATTTATGTATGTTTACTGAGAGGTTGCAACGGTGAATTCCAGCACGATAAGTTTATTCTTATAGGAAATGATGTGGCTATTGTTCATTGTCACTCTTGTCAACAAATGTCATATAATCACAAGTTTATGCATTGCCTGCAAAGCAGAGAGAAGGCATTGGCAATTGCTACACCCTATGGTAATACATCCAACACCTTAGACTTTCCACACCACCTTCTGAAATCAGCTGCTGGGGGGAAGGAACAGTGGCAACAGCATTAAGGAAGTGCAGCCTCAGTCTCTGCACTCTGTTAATTACAAGTCTGACGCTCGTGGTTAATGGTGATTAATGTTCCTTTCTATTTTGCCAGTTTCTTCCTTGAGGGAAAAGATCACATAAAGCTGAAATATTTTCAAATAACTATTGATATTAATGATTTTCTTTTTTTAAAAAAAGCTTTTTCTAAATCTTTTAATGAGAAATTAGGAATAAAACTGTCATCAGAGAGTGTGTCATTTAACTAAACCTGATGAACCAAACTGCACCTAACTGTTGTAACTGCTCCTTCTTCCCACACTGTTGTTTTATTTTTTTAAACTTCAAAGTCTCCTCCTGATTGATGCACAGATATTTTAACAATGTCTTTGTTGTGTACTGCAATCAGACAAGTGCTAATCCCCTTAAGGAATCTGGCAGGACTGTGGGAATCTTCAAGCCATAATTGTATCTCTGTCGTAAAAGTGATGATATTGGCAACTTCAGCTGAGTTGACAGAATGTGCTGTTGTTGAGGGTGAATTATATCAACTTTCTCTAATGACCTACAAGTCTAAGGGTCACTCATTTATGCATTCTTCGCTGTCTCTAGTAAGGGGTTTTTTGGTGCTGTTCTGGAAGATGTTAGAGACATAAACGCCTGCTGTATTTAAACAAAGAAAGACTGTAATCAAAAAAATTTAAAGGAAAAAACAACAGGAAATCCTAATTACACAGTTAAAGTAAAATTACTAGCACAGTGAATTATAATCAGTGAAACTGAATTTTAATGGTGTTCTAATGGAGTAAAAAAGACATTTTTCATTCTTATTAGTTTGAACATTATGGGGAAAATAAAGCAATATAAAGATGCTGAATGTAGATCCATTTACTGTACCACTATGTTTTCTCAAGTCCTTGATTGACTTACTTGGTTCTTTAGAAGTTACTTTAACTGAACATGAATATGTTTGTTTTTCTTTAACAGGTCCTAAGTGCAGAATAATGTCACTGAAAACTAATTTTTGGGGCAAAGGATGTCACAGATGATTCACTACATGCCTAAATGTGTAACCTCCTTGTATTTATTCAGGTTTTGGATCTCTGCCTCAAGCCATGATTATCACTTGTTCAAATTCTGGCACAGACCATCCATTTCTCTGGTAATAAATATAGTTTCCCAAAGTACAGAGCAAAAAAC
Source organism: Sakesphorus luctuosus (assembly GCA_013396695.1). Lineage (NCBI taxonomy): Eukaryota > Metazoa > Chordata > Aves > Passeriformes > Thamnophilidae > Sakesphorus > Sakesphorus luctuosus. The sequence goes on along the minus strand of VWZD01013738.1, from coordinate 3,344 downwards.
CTTGATTTTTTTCATCTTGTAAGATACTCCACGGATCTTGTCTCCCTGTATTTACATGAGAAAAATGTAAATTGTCTAGTAGACTCATGACTTGCAAAATATTTATTCACTGGATTTCACTTTTCTTGACCAAACTATGAAGAAAAACATATGGATTGCTATTTGGCTGTTCTGTTTTGTTTTCTAAAGAGGGAGTGATTAACTTACTCTGATTAGAATAGCACTTAATGGAGCCTCAGGGCCATTATAATTCTTTAATTGATGTAGAAAACAAGATATAAAAAGGCACTCTTTATTTGTTTTACTGCATGTGCTCTGTCTGGGCTTCCTGAAATCCACTTGGCCTACAATCAGTTTCAAAAAGACCATGATTTGGCTCTGAGTCAGATGTTTTGATTGAAATCAGATAGCCAAAACCACAAGAATCTTAACTTGTTAGAAATGATGACTGTTCCAAAAACGTGATTCCAGAAGACTGGCATACACACGATCAGTAGAGGACATACATAAGACCTCCTAATGTACCCTTAGCTTACGGTCTTATTAATTTTACTGCTGTTATGTCATTGGGAAACCATGTGCACTTTGCCATACAAGCCTGGCTTTCTTGTTTGATGTTCCAAAGCCAGAATATATATTCTGTATACTAACAGTGACTTCAATCCCAATTTTAACTGTCTAGAACTTGGTCAGAAACTGCTTGATGGAGTCATTTTGTAATCACCTTGAACTTCTCCTTCCCACAGCACTTGGAATGACTGTGCATACTGCCTGTATCCTGGACATGCTGTGAATTCCCAGACAGAACATGGCACATCACTCCATTGGAGCAAAGAAGTCTAATTCCTCTTAGTTTACTAAATTATACTTAAAATTTTCTTCTTTAGGATTGTCTCCAAGTGTTGTCTCAACAATTCACGACCAAATGTGATTCGAAGGAAAGATCATCAACTGAATTAATTTTGATGTTAGGATAGGACTTGGGCTTACTTGTCATTTAGTGACTTTGCAAATGTACCTACCACTTTCTTGTGTAACCATTCTCTGACTACATAGTAAGAAAAGTCTAGAAAAACACTCTGAAGAGAAATAGTACTAGCTGAAATTTGTCATTTTGTTACAACTGACCCACTTAGGAAAACCCCACCTTTTAAGGGTTTCTGTGGGATAGTTAACCATGTTTATTACTGTGTGGTGGCCACCATAGTATTATTTTGTAAACTACTGCTGATGTACTGTATAATTATTTTGATTATGATGCCAATACCTAAGGTGTAGGTAATAGCTAAGTAAGATCTTACACATTGAAATTGCAATTTTTATTATTTTGGGTTTGGAATTTTCTTTATTCACTGCAGCTCTTTATGGGTGTTTTGGTACTGCAGTAAAAGCATGCACTAATGACTGTGGACCATGCTCTTAATCAATATGTGCCTTATTTTTCTCAATAATTAGTTTCTTCCTTTCTCTTCTTGTCTTTAGTAGCCCTGTAATTATCAGTATTAACAATGCTTACTTTTAATCAGTCGTGCGATTTTAATTCTCATTTCTTATTTCTTCTTCCTTATTATTCTCAAGGGTTGCAGTGTCCTTGCAATATCAGTATCATCTGCAGCTAAATGCCAATACTTTGTTTCCAAGCTATTATGTTGATTCCATCTTATCTGTTCAAATAAGGAAAACAGGAATTGCTAGGACTAATCACGGTAGTGTTTCATTATTGTTATCTCCAGCTAATAATTTTCGTTTGTATTTTAGTGTAGATCATTCATCACTTCTTAAAAAGCTAATTTAATTATTTTTAATTGAAAATCATAAAAAGGCAATTTAAATTTTTCTACTTACACACAGTTAAAGATTAGGCATAACTTAGCATGTGAGAGAATCTTTGAAACATAAAAGGCTGTTGTGCTTCTAAG
>VWZD01013699.1:0-39253 GCA_013396695.1 Sakesphorus luctuosus | reverse complement strand
ATTTCCTTCTCCATAGGGGTGTATACCACCTGAGGATTTTTTTGTGGTTTAATATTCTTGATATTTTGAAAGATCTAAAAATTATCCAATACTACTTGGTATTTTTCCAAGCAATTAATTTGTCATAGTTATGTGAATCTCTGAAGAGCAGAGGGAGTTAATAAACCAAGCACATTTGAGGTGCTCTGGTTCCCAGAAAGGATATGGTCTTAGCATTAATTGTGCCTTACAGGTAGCAACAGGTGGGTGGGGGCAAAGTCCCAAAGCTAAACACAGATAAACTGGAGAGGCTAAAAAGCTGCAGAGGCTGGTTCTGTGCAGCATCCTCCTTCCAGCCATGGGCTGCATGGGAGGGCAAGTGTCTTGCATTGTGTGCCTGGTGCAGCAGGAAAAAAAAAAGCCAAGAAGTGTTTTTGTATGAAATCTGACATTTTGAGTCTGGAGGAGTTTGAAACTTAGAGCTGTGTTGATCTTCCCACAATGTTTATTTCAAGGCATTTGGTGGTAAACAACTAAACAGTTCCTTTCAACCTCTGGCTTATTCCCATGGCTTATTTAGGGTGATAAAGACCTAACACACTCTGTTTAGGCCTAGTTTAAAGGTTTTCTTCTATCACTGAACTAACCGGTGACATTTTTGCTGTCTGCTTAGCTGAGGAAAGGCCCACCAGTCCCACCACTGCCTAAGCTCACACCCACAAAGGAATTGCAACAGGAGAACATCATCAACTTATTTGACGACAACTTTGTCCCAGAAATCAATGTGACAACCCCGTCACAGGTAAGCTTCAGTGAATAGTTTACAGGTCCAGCCTTGGAATCACGCTAAGTTCTCCAAGATAGTGTCCTTGGGGCTGATCTTCAATGGGAAGGGAGGAAGAGGGTACAGGCAGAAGGCAGAGGCACAATTACCATTTTCTGTTATCTTGAAAGGGTGTTTTACAAATAGTGTTTTACCTTTGAACAGGTCACAATTATCACTCAAAAGGGATAACACTGCTAACATACCGAAAAAAAATGAGGCATTTCCTGAGAGGCCTGACTAAAAATACTGTGAAACAGTCACGTTTAAGTGCATCCAGACTGCATTACAAGATGAGAGTTGATCTGAAATGCTTTTTTTCTAATCCTAAGAATCTCAAGTAGAACACTACAGTGATTCGTCATTATTTCTGTCTCCTTCATCAAAAATCATTAAAAGTATTCCTTTTTTTCGAGTGGTTTTTAAAAAATGGAACTTGGCTGGTTTTTACAGGTAAGAAGGGCTGCTTCAGCTAGATTATTCATTCCCTTAGTTTTGCTCATAGAAACATTGCATAGAAGAGAAGCAATCAAAATTAGTTTTATCTCATTAGTAGGTAATTTTAAAAAGTTGCAAATAACAGAACAGAAAAGCCAGAACTGCATAAAATAAGTCTGTAAAATTTGTATTCAGCTGTTCAGCTTTCACACAGTTATGGTTAATTGATGGTTGTTTGAAAAGGGACCTTTTCTATTATGGTAATTGCAACTTCGAAATCTGAGCCTGTGCCTGACAGACTAGGGAGAATTATGTTGATCTGAAGCTTATGCAGAATGTTTATGCATTTTGTTTTCATGTGAATCATTGGGTTTGTACTAATTCGTCTGACAACACAGCAGAATGTCGGGACAGCAATGAAAAAGTTATTTTATACAATTTGAATACATGCTGCTTTGTTTCCTTGTGGAGGAGAGAAACAGGTGTTGCTGTTTGTGGGGATCTATTTGGAAGAGAGAAGAGTTATTTATGGTCAAGTCCCCGTGGAATTAAGGAATTAAAGGCAACTCCCAGAATGCAACCACTACCAGGCACTCCTTCTGAAAGGAGAAGGCAGCTCTGTTGCATCATTGTCCCTTGACTTCATAGTAATTATCTGGTAACGTGGGCCTTGACAGAAGTGGTAATAGTTGGTGCAACCTGTGCAGGATGTGGCCCGCTGCATTAAATACTGTATCCAACTAACATTTGTATGTCAGGCCAGCTGGGGAAGCAGAAATGGAGCTGGTATTCTTTTCTATTAAGGGATGACACTGGAACAGGGCTTTAAACAAGTGTAAGTCACATTGCCAGAATTTTTACATCCTTTCTATGAGAGATTGGCATAAAAATGGGAATGGCATAATAAAGGCAGGGTATGCTTCTGAGAGCTGACATCTTTCCCATGTCTGTCAAGGGAAAACGGATCTCCCTTCACTGAGTAATTTATGTCCTTCCCTCCTCCGCAGGCAATGACCTCGGAATGCCCTAAGCTATTCGTTCCCTTGCTGCCTTCTCATGAGTCATCTGCACATCTCCCTCCACAAAACCCACCCCCATCCCTAAAGCATCCTTGCTGTATCTGAGAACCCTGAGTATGCACAGACATACCAAATAAAATAAAACATGGGGTTTGTATCCTTCTGTAAGTGAACTGGTTATTGCATATATATACCATGAAATCCACAGGAAACATGTACTTACTCCTCTCGGTGCTTTTGGCTTCTCCTGTAGTCCCTAAGCCCTTTTTGGGCAGTATGGAGGGACTTCTCAAGCCTGCAGAGCCTGCTAATGGTGCAGGACTTCCCAAAGGACCACCACTGGTGTCCCGGACACTGCTTGTGCAGAGGCACAAAACCAACAGGCTGGTGAATAGAGCTTTGCTGCTTTAATCCAATGTTTCAGAGTGCATTACAAACAGGCCAAACACTTTTCTTCTCTGCAACAAATATCCTGTTGCTGTTCTTCCTTCTTTGCCAAGCAGTAGTAACACACTTGGTGTTGTGCAGGATGCTGAAAGACAGTTCTGCTTGATGCTGTTGAAAATTTTTGCACTGATTCAACAAAGTAGCTCCCCTGTCCAAGTTATTCCTTTTCAGGAATGGATTTAATTTCCACTAAGTAAAAAGAAAGAGGTGAGACGATAAGACATCTGAGTGACTGGATGAAAGGATCATTTGGAAATGAGTGCTCCTTGTTTTTTCTCGGTTTCTTCACATCACATTTCTACCTAGTGTCCAGTTACTAGCTTGGACACTTATATGCCCCCTACAGGTACTTAACATGTCTGAGGGCATCTGACAGCTCTGAATTGAACTGCTAAGGCTATTTTAAAGCTGGTACAGACTGTATGCAGAGAAGGGGTAGCAGTTCTGATGGTTCTTGCAGGTTTCTGGTGCCTTCTCCATTCCTGTATGTACCTTTGGGAGGTACAGCCTTGCTTCTGCACAGCCATCTCTTTCAAATGTCTCATTTATTCATGCTGCATCATGGGATGGTGGAATAAATACAGGATGTTTGCCAGACCTCCCTGACATGGCTTTGACCCTTACTGAGGGATTTTGTGAGGTTCCTGCTTCTCCTACATTGCCATGTAATGTGGTATCTTATGTACTCTATATGTTTATTTGGGCCTTTGTCACTACAGTTAAGACAAGTGTTCTCTTCATTTTGATCTAGGTCATGGTTAATGAGAATTTTTGCAGTCAGTGATGAGTACTCTGTCACTACAAATACCTTAGCTCTCATCATGCATGGCCTAAGTAAGACTCCTGTTCATCTGATCCAGTCCTCAAAGCAGCAAGTTCATTCTCAGACCTCACTGAAAGATAATTCACTTTTCTGTCTCATCCATTTCTGATTATACGTCACCAAATGCTGTATTGTTTCATCAGGGTGTATGTGATGAAGTCTAAATGCAGTGGATGGAAGGCATGACAGAATGTATGTAATGCTGGTTACTGGTGGGAATGGTGGCTTTGGCTTTTTAAAGTGCTGCACTATAACACTGGCTTCAGTGTGTCAGACCAGTTATCCCTCATCACCTATGGCCAAAAGCAGAGGCCAAAGGAAGAAGGCAAGGCAAGCAAAGTTGGTTACTCTTGACATGCCCTTCTACTATATTCTCCCAGCCTGCAGTCATTTGCAGCTCAAGGGCTTCTTCAGCATGATTTTTACCTCTTTAGTAAGCCTCAGCGGACTGCCACAAATGTATTCAGTTTTTCATCATGTGTAACAGTTTCCACATTCACACCACCTGAAGACAAGGAGGTCCCCAGCTGAACTCTGTGCCACTTGGAGCACCACCACCTTTTCTTTATTCCACATCTGCCACCATCAGCTTTGCTGCCACCTGCTCTCCTGCTTTTGAAGAATCAGGAAGCAGCCAAACCCCTGCACCTCTCACTCTGGTATAGACCCTGCCCATACCATTCCTAGCACTCCTCTTCCAGAATGGGGACTTCCAGGTCACTCCATCATTCCTAACATGAGGGCTTAGGAGCTATTGGGTGTTTTGTGGCGTAATGGAAGCCATTAATTACCTAACTTTGAGCATCTGTTTACCAATAGTAAAGCTAATTTGGAAAGTTTATACTTTTAAGTGTTTCAATAATAGGAAGGCTTTGTTCATTTATTTTGCTATTATTGTCATCATCATTATTATTATTATCTCCTGATTTTACTGCTTTTATGCCTGCCCTGTTGTTGTAGACTGGCTCTGTTGTTCAAGCTTCTCTCACTATTTAATAAATACTGAACAACCAGCAGTAGGCAGTACTAGCCTTCTTACCAAGACCAAGATGCTTGCCTAGATATTTATAAATAGCAATAATTAAATCTCAGCTACAGTTTCATACTAGTTAATATTTTATGTTGAAGCACGCTAATTGTTCAGTTACTTTACAGCAGGAAAGACCTGTATCCCATTGAAACAATGTATATATTTATGTTGACCTCAGAGGTCTTGGCTAATTTATTAGCTGCAAAATAAAAAAGACTCTACTATGTAATCCAGTTTAGTGAGAGCATATCAGAATCATAGAATGGTTTGGGTTGGAAAGGACTGGAAAGGACCTTAAAGATGTTTCAGTTCCTGCCATGGGCAGGGACACCTTTCACTCGACCAGGTTGCTCAGAGCCCCATCCAACCTGGCCTTGGACACTTCCAGGGATGGCACATCCACAACTTCTTTGGGCAGCTTGTTGTGGTGCCTCACTATCAGGTATTTAGTCCTAAAGCTCAGAGCTAAGGACAGCATTAAATATAAACTGGTGTTCATGTTCAGAATTAAAACTTAATTCAAATGCATTTATGTCCTTCAGTATGGGCTTTTTATTAATGTTTGTGTTTGGGGAGAGATCCACTGATTCAAATGCATTGACACTGGGTGCCATTTATGTAGTCCCTAGTTTTGGTGTCTGTCTCAGAGCGCTTCTGAAGGGCCTTCACAGTCAAATGGTGCACACACAGGACTTTTTCAAAAGGGCAGTGATTGTTTAGCCTGAAAAGACAAAGCCGTACAATAGAGAAATCAAAGGCATCACAAGAATGAATCTCCTAAAATTAAAACTTACTCTAAAGCTCAGGAAAATCTTCAGAGCTTCCTCCCCTCCTGGCATGCACCACAGCTAGTAAGTCTATGATATAACTTTTTGCTTTATTTAATATTTTACTGCCCAGGGAAGCTTTTCAAAGAGAAGTTTTTCAAGCGTTATGTTTCTTTTTTTACAGAATGAAGTACCTGAAGCTAAGAAAGAGGAATCTTTGCTAGATTTGGACTTCGACCCCTTCAAGCCAGAAGTTGTACCAACAGGAGTTAGTCATTCACCCATGTCTCAGGTATCTCTTTGCCTTGAGGTAGGCAAAGCTGGTTTTGGCAGCAAAGATTTGCCTTGTGTGCTAATGAACAGTGTATCTGCAGTGTCTGAAAAACCTTGTCTTCCTGAGAAGCTCTAGTCAGCCATCTGTATTTGCCCCTCAGCAACCCTGTACTTGATGATGTACTGGAAGGAGAGGAAATTGTCAGGTGGTAAAATGAGATGTGCACCAGTGAGATTGGTTGCTGATACCTTGGCCTGCACTTTGGCATGCTGTTATTTTCCATCTTTAGAATAAGTCTTAGTATAAACATTGTAATTCTCCAGTGCTTGTTTCGCTGACAATTTTTCTGACCTGGCTTTGATTCTTCGTGTCTGGCGAGGTGCCTCAGGGGACCAAGGTCTCATGGAGTCAGCACATGTTTGCTTTGCTGTGATGGAGTTTCTGTACCAGGCAGCAGAGTGAGCTGAGTGGTTTTGCTGTAAATCTATTTTAGACTTAACCTCAAGCAAAATGAGAGTGAGGAATAGGGTATTTCCTTGTAGGATGTTGTGTTACAGAAATTCTGCATTCAGTATTAATATTTGCCATGACAGTTTCTTGCAGCACTATGGGGTTGGGGGGTGGTAAGATAAAAATGAATAAAAAATGCTGATATATCAGGTTGCTGATATTCATTGGCTTACCCTACAGGACTTGCTGTTTTAAAATCCAGAATTCACTGCCCAGAGGGCAGATAGTCAAGTAAGGAAGGTCTCCTGGCCTGCGTATCTGTATCCCTGTCCTGTACACAAAACAACAATGTTAATACACTGTCAGCAAGACCCATTATCCTTGTGGCTATCACTAATCTGGCTTGTTCTGTAAGACCTGAGAGAACTAATCAGCTGCTCAGGAATGCAGCTCTGGGAAAGGAGTGAGAAGACAAGCAGGTTTAAGGCTGAGATAGTCCTGATTCTCTGCTGATCTCTTTCTCAGTTAATTAATTTATTACTTGGTCTGCAGTCCTAGTTATGTAATGAGATCTGTAGTGATCTCTCCTGGGATATGCACTGTCAGGAAAATGATGCATTGTCAGCAATCCAAATGTTATCTGAAATTTCTCACTGAGATTTGCCAGAAGTGTTTCATTCTAGCAGAAGCTTTGTGCATTTTACTTGTTATTTTTTTGCTCCCCCTAAACAGGGAAGAGGAAGGGGAAGGAGAATGACATTCCTTGGCATTCACCAGTGACAGAAAACTCTAGGTGTGGCTTTGCTAACTACCCTTCCAGTTTCTTTTGTAATAACACTGATTAGAGCAGTGGGGTCATTAAACCAAAGATACTTAACATTTGTGACAGAACACATTTGTTCTGACATCATATGACACAGGTTGTAGAAGAGTTTATTAGTTTCATCAAAACCCAGTTATTTTAGATACAAGTGTACTATGAAATACAGAATATAATTCTATATAGAAAAGTACGGTGTAAGTTTTCATCTAGGTGCACAGAAAGCATTCACTGAACACCTTCAGTCTCTCCTCTCCTTTCACCTTTCCTCCTAACATAGGTATGAGAAGGGATGGTCCACACCCACCAGAGGGATGACAGCCCTGGATTTGACAGGGTCAATGCTATGGCAGCATAGACGGAATAAAACCTGTGGTTGCAGTCTCTGGAGAGCCCTGTGCTTGTAGGGAGATTCCAACAGAGCCTTAAGTGGTGCTTTTGCCTTAGTCTTGGAGATTTTCCATTCAGCAAACTGCTGAAGAAGTGGTGTCAAGGCAGGAGGAGTCATCTGTGCTTGATGCCTTGGGAAGCCTGGCATGACTTCTCTATTAACAGTTTAATTATCTCCCTCCACTGCTCTGCCAGGGTGATTGAACCACACTAAGTGAGCCCTGGCCTGGCCTTGCTCAACCACTTTTCCGTTCCTGTGACTGCTTCAGAAGTGACCTTTCTAAACCTACCTGTCCTCCTTCTCCATTTTCTAGCTGTGCTCTCACCTTTCCTCAGTTTATTCCTTCCCCCTCATGCTCAAACTTGAAAGGAAAATGAAAAAATGGAAAATGAGCAATCTCTTCTTTCATGGAAGTCAGTAGGTTTGTACCATTTAGCACTATAAGAACAGACCTGGCATTTTTCCTTAAAGCTTGAATGCTCAACTGGTAATGTTACAGTGAAGTAAGAACATGCACTTATGAGTTACATCTGCAGAAGCAGCACATACCTGGATTTAAACCAAGTTAAAATGAATGCAAAATGTCTCTTCATGTTAATTTGCTAAGTCTGAGTAGTGAGTTACTACCGTGTCTTGTGCTCGTCAAAGCAGAAGTTGTTCAGAGAACCATTCCGTCCTTATAAAATATGAAGCAGGCAAGAAAAGAAGCTAAATGCACCAGTCCTTTCTCTCTCACAAATGTTAAATGTCACATTTGACATTTGTAAATGTTTCAATTTCACATTTGACTTTATGAATGTCTTTAGGTTTGGGGGTTTTGTGGACTTTAATGTAGTAGATACATTTTGAAGCATCTCAGACAGCTTTTGGGGCCAACCAGCAGAGCTCCTTCTCAGCTGGTGGGCTATAAATACTTGGCATGAAGTCTGCTGCTTTTCTTTCCTCTTTATATTTAGTTCTTCTGTTAAAAGGTCACTAACATTTATTAACAGATTGGACAAGAAAAAGAAAATATTGGTCAACTTCCTTGTTTTGTGTGCTAATATATAAAATATGTATGTATTATAAATACACATATAAATAAGTTCGATCTTCACAGTTAATGCACATTGTTTGGACGTAGAGTATATGAATGGTGTTCTTCTCACAGCCTCCTTTTTCCACTCCTTTTTTCAGACATTGCCCTGGGATCTATGGACGGTAAGCCTGACATATCTAATTATATTTCTGTGCCTCTGATTTTGTAACAACCTAAATTCAGATTTAAAATGCCTTTACCAAAAGCCAAGATAAATAATTTACAAACCATGATGCTTTCAAGTATATTAAGCTACTGTTGCTTGGCCTACAAACCCTAAGTGATGTTAGAAATCTAGGCTAATAAAATTCACAATCATTGTAGCTAAGTGTGTTGCTTTTACCATGCCTGAATTACAGCTATTAGAGTGTAAGAATGGATGTTACTCACTTGTTTTAATTACCTGAAGATGTAGTTCCTCAGGACTTTTACCCAAGGGATGACCATTTTCTTAAAATTCAGGAGGGAATTGAGAATTTGGTTTGTGAACATACAGCAAACTGGAGCTACTCACAACAACACCTGCTACTGCAGGAAACTGTATAAATCCTTCCTTCTTTCTCCTGATGTTAAACCAAATACAATGATCTGCAGCAAGAAAACAACTCATTTTTATGACCTTTCTTTTGACTTTATGTCATGGAGTTGGCTGGGTTGACTTGACATGGAGTCTGATACATTCACTTTTGGCCTTTTGTAACTTTGGCCAGCACAGAAATCTGTGAATGCTTGTCATGTATTCAAATTTGCAGCACTGTTTTGTGAACACATACCATATGTGATGTATATTAAATGTTCATCTCCCTCAATCAAGTAAAGTTAAATAAAGCCTGAAAAAGTCACATATGTAGACTATTCAAAATTTCAAGGCTGCAAATATCTAGCCCGGCTAAACTACCCAGAAGTGTTGTGAATGTATTCCTTTAAACCTATACTAGATAGATTTGTCTTCTCTTCCCAAACTTTTATTTATAGCTTTTTAATATTATATATGTATTCTGGATTATAATTATTTTCATCTTTGCTTTCATTTCTTTTTTTTTTTAAAGTACCTAGTGAACTTCACAGTTAAATATTTGAAATTAGGGATACTCAACCTTTTACAAAGTTTTTCTTAATAAGTTGAGTGCACAGTAGTTGAACTTCCTTGCAGCATTTGTGTCTGTTCAAAGTGGCAGTGTGGGCAGCAGGTTTGTGACTCAGTGCCTTACTCTGTGTGGATGTAAGAGCCTCTACAAGATAACAGAGAATAAGAGCTGTATGCTTGGGGTCCTCTGCATTGGCTGAGTGATGTGGTGATGCCTGAGTGTAAATGCAAGTCCCACCGCGACTTGCATTGTCACTGTCTCATAGAGCAGCTTCTCTTTCCAATAGACCTGTAACAGGAGTCCTTCAATAAAACTGTCAGTGGCTCACAGAGGAAAGGAAGATGTGCCTTGTGTTATAGTGTAATGCAGAGGTTTAAAATTCAAGGGCCTGGGATTAGTCTTTTGTGGAGTGGCAGGAAAGGACCTGCTGCTCCTTCCCCACACTGGTAACTGCTGCTGGTTAGAGAACTGCTAATTCACGAACTGCTGCTGTAACAAAGTACGTCATGTTCTTCTTTTCTGTGTATGTATATATTTATATGTATATCTTTACATGTGTGACTTTCTGTGTATGACTTTCTCCTGTACAGACAAGCAGTGAATTGGTGCAGCCGGTAAGCAAACCTCCCCCTAGAATCACAGTCGCTCTAGAGACACGCTTTAATCACTGTGGTGCAATATATAGTTCTCTGGTTCTGTCTATCAGTGCTGCTCTTCTGCATTATAGTCTATTGCTTCCAGATGTTGCAAATCACATAGCTTTTCCTTAAATGGCTTAATTTATTCACTTCATTCTTTAAATTAAAATTGCTCTTGTAAAAATATAAATTTTGTGTTTTCTCATCAAGTCCGCCTTTATCTTTTTCATCTTGTGTTTTTTCTTTGCTTTTCTGTCTGCTTAAAGCCTGATTCTTCAAAAAGTCTTTCCCTGTGTAACCTGGTCATGGAGGAAACCCCAAACAGTGGGCCATCAGAAGATACTAACAGATCTCAAACTGATCTAGGTTCACTCAGCTGGGGCCTAGATGTTAGCACACCCAGTGTCAGCCAGGAAAGCTCTGCAGGTGGTTCTTTGCTTTTCTCTGGGGCAGAGCAAACCCCCAGCAAGTCCACGGGTGCTCTGCCTGCTGGTGCTTGGCCTGCAGTGGGTGAGCAGGAGGATGCTGCACCAGGGTCAGCTTCCATAAACGAAAACCAGAGGACTTCACTGGAGGACCAGTTGGATGCCAAAAATGTCCCATGGGAAGATGTGGTGACCAATCAGCCTTTAGAGACCGTAACCAGTGTTGAGACACCCATCCTGGGAACTGATAGCTTGTTGGATGAACCCCTCCCATGTGATGTGCAAAAGGCAGAGGAAGAGCATGAGGAAGACGAATGGGCAGGTGTCAAGCCAAGTGAAAAGGTAGAGACCGGAGCTAACTACAAGGAGGTAGAAAGTACAGAGGAACTGGAAGAGCAAGGTTGTGAAACCAGAGGAAACAGTGAGGCAAAACTTCATAAGGGTTTAGCAAAATCAGATCTTGAAACTTTAGTCAGCAAAGAGGTAGGAAATTTACCTGAGTTTGAAGATAATGATGGGGATACTGGGAGAGCTAGTGGTGCTAACGTAGAAAACTCTAGAGAAGAAGAATTCAAACAGGTCGATGTCATTGAGGAGACAGATGGAGAAACACCACTGTTGAGAACAGGGCTGGAAAGTGGGGACAAAACAACGGTGGTGTACAACTGTAGCACTACAGAGAACACTGGCAACACTATAGAGAGCACTGGCACTGAACCTGAGACAGTCCTTGGTATGTGGGATCAGGGCCATGAAAGAACACTTGAGGGTGTCTTAGGCCAAACTGACAATGGTACTGGAGAGAGTACCTCCACAGAGTGCATAAACAGGAGGCCAGGGGTTGACTTAGAGATAACTGACCACACAGGAAAATACTCTACAGATAGCGAGAGTGATCTGTGTCATGCTGAGTTATTCAGTGCAGAAGAGTCTGGTAAAGAAACTGAAGATAGTAGTGTCAGCCACCTCCCAAATGGTAGTACTGGCACTGAAGGTCAAGCTGCTGCTGAAAACCAGGGGGCACTGCTGTCCAAGACAGCCGATGCTGCTAGCACAAGCTGTGGTAATCCTTGCCTAGGTAGTGCAGATGATCAAGTGACAGGTAGGGCAGCAGCAGCAGTCACTGAAGAGCATCCTAGTAGCAGTGGTGTTCCAGAAGCCTTGGAAACAGAACCCTGGCTGGCAAACTGGGATCCAACAGTTACTAATGATTCCTGGGGTTTTTCTAATCTGTCAGATAGCCAAGCCAATGGACTGGATAATTGGCCCTTTTTCCCCAAACAGCCAGACTCAGAGGAAGGTAACCTGGAAAATGTTTGGTTAGGCATTAGTAATAAATGGTCTACACAAGACCTAGGAGGTAGTAATAACATCTGGGGAGAAGTAGGTGCAAGTACAAGCAATAAAATTCAGGAGACACCAGTAAAGCAAGGTCTGCCTGGGGAGCAGGCAGGCAGTAACAATCCTGGACCGAGCAAGGAGGTAGCTAGACCCTTGGCTCTGTTTCAAATGGGAAACTCCAGGAATGCTAGCACCGAGAGCTCAACTAGTCCTAAAGACAATGAGACCAACAACTCAGATTTATCTGAAGATGAAATTGCTAACCGGAGATATGGATTGTTGTACCAGGAAATTGAGGCTGATAAAGAAGAGGTACCTACCCCAGTGTGTAGCCTAGTCTAGACAAAGAGTTCCTTAGGCCATGCATAACCTTGTCGTTCACAAACATTCCATCTGTGTGTTTCCCACTGCCCTTCCTAAGCCTGTGCTATTCTTTTTGTTGAAAAATTGCCATGCAGCTGTTCATAGTGTGGTGCCCTTCAGCCCTGTAATGAAAAGGCTGCCAAAAATGCATTTCAAAATGGTGAATGAGGCACATTGTGTCTCGCAGCTTTTGTGTTTTATCTGAATATCTTTAAATGCACCTAGTCTTTTTTATTATTCTTTTGTAAAAATACCTAAGTTACTCTGCTTTTTTCTTTTTGTTTTCTTTAAGCCTGTGATGCCTGTTATCAAATAGCACTGTTGTCAAATTTCTTGCTACCTTACCCTTTTTTTTGGGGTTTTAAATTTCTTGCTACCTTGCCCTTTTTTTTGGTTTGTTTTTTTTTTTTGTTTTTATTTTTAATGTCTGGCCTACATTTTTATTTTGCAAATAAAAATGTTTTGACTCATGTTCTGATCTAGTAAACAAATAGTAATTTGTTTTAATCTTCACTTCTACTTAGGCATCCACCACAGCATTTAATGGATTTGCACAGGTAAGAAGCAAACAGGTTTTGAGATAAATTTTTTGCTCTGCTGCTAGGAAGGGATCAGGACTGGCTATACAATTTCAGGAAATCTCTTCTACAGACAAGCTGCATAGCAATGTCATACTGTGTGAAATCCAGACCTTGTCTGTTCTCTGAAATTCTTCTTAGATGTTACTAGAATGGTTCTAATGCTCTCAGAACTCTTGACCTCACTGAATTTAATAGCAAAAAGTCTAACTACCTTTGTGGGACTGACTTATTCCTCCTAAAAGAGCTGGGTTAGCTTTTTTATTGTGCTCTTGTGTGGATTTTTTCTCACAATCCCAAAATCCTGTAAAGAATGGTTTCCTCAGTTTCACGCAGTTTCAGTGACTCTGTGTGTAAATATAATGAGAGGGGGTTTTCCTCCATATTTCTTTTCAGTTAGGATATGTTTTACTCTCAAAGTTAAATGTAAGGTGTTTGTTCACTGCTGTGCTGATGGTGAGACTGTGGTACCCATCACAGAGATACAGCACATGAAGGCACCATGTTTATGCTTTCAAATTTCAAGGCTGTGTCAAGATCCCAAATTTCAGGTGGATAACCTAGGGCCTCATTTTTTTAGCATCCTTTTAGAAACTGGCTCATCCACAGCGCATCCTGTACACAATATTTTAAAGTACCCAAAAGGACTCAGCTTATATAGGGATTGAAATTCTGCTCCAGGATGTTTATTTTAGTAAAGGACCTGGAAGGAAGGGGCAAAGCACAATGCTACCACCTCTAATAATTAAGGCAAAATGTTGGTCTGGAGGAAATACATATTTACTGCCCTCGCTGCAGTAGGAAAATAATTTGGCTCAGCAATATTTTGCAAATTAATTGGTTCTGAATGAGCAAAGTGTTGGAAAATACCTCCATATTTCCATTTCTTAATGCAGGTAAAATTTTGTATCTGTAATTATCCTAGTTATTATTCAAATAAAAGCCCAGGATCGAGAAGATATGAAAGTAGCTTAGAGCTACCCATGCTCTCCAAACACAGCCATGTGTAGTCTGTGAAAAGGTTCATGACTGAGAAGTGCATGTACCTGAAACAAAATCCTTGCAAATCACATCTATTTAATGAATAGCTTTTTACTGACTCTATTGAGTGAAAAACTTCTTAGTTTAGAAGGATTGAATATATAATCGAAAAAGGGATGTGTTTAATATTAATAGGACTTAGAAAATCTAAGTAAGTATTAAAAATAATTATTAGTTAAGATGTATTTGTCATCATATTCTGTGTGAATGTGCTTTGATAGATATCTGCAAATATCCTGTCTCAAATGTTTTTGCATTTGTGCTTCATTTCTATATCTAGGATATCTCTGCATTTACAGTGCAATCAAATGAGAATGTGACAGAGCCTTTGGTAAGTGGTGGCTTTTGGTTCCTTTTTAATTGCCTTGTAAATAAGGCATTTCTTTATTTTTCCTTTATGCAAAGAGATTTTTCTCTCTGTGTTTTCCATCTTTTAAATCACAGCAGCTTGGGTGGGTGATATCACTGCAGTTTGTACATCCATGCTCACTGAACCAATCTTTCATAAGGATAGCACAGAGCAAAAGAAAAGAAAACCAGAATATTCTGAGATAAGATGTTTGCTTTAAAAAAGGTGTAGTCAGTTTGTTCATTAAGAGATTACTAGAATGAGTACTGTGGTCCAGTGTAGGGCAAGCAGGTGATAGCACGTGATGACTGTTTAAATATCTCCAATACTGCTGTAGTTTTACCCACTCTCCACATATTAATAGTAGGCACGATCTACTTCTAAGGAGTGGATAATCCTTTTGACAGTCTTTTTGGTAACTGAAGTCTGCTTGTGAACAAGTGACTTTAGGCATATCAATGCTATCTGCTTTATGGCATGTTACCTATGATTTTATGCCTGGAAGAATCTTCCAGTATTAAATCTCAGGAAGCTCATCTTACCTGGGATAAATCTACTTTGTGTTTCTCATTTCAGTCCTATCTCTTCTTTTGGAAATTTTCTAGAGCTGTCATTAATACACTGCCCACAGCCTGGGCCAATATATTGAATGCTCCTTTATGCTGTGCCAAATCCTGAAGGTCTTGCATGGGCAAACTTCTCCGTGCCTCATTAAAAATTAATCTGATTGAGGAATATATGAGTAAAGAATTGAGAGGCTATAGGTTTTTTCCTGAAAAATATCAGGAGGAGATTTTACTGTCTTAAAGAATTTCATGGAAGCTATCCCTTCATATCTCAGAGGAGACATATTCTAGCCAGCTGCCTGTTACAAACTACCAAGCAATTGCTTTTGAGCTCCATTGTATGCTGAGCAATTTGTTCGTGGCAAATTAATCTATTTGACTCAGCCACCTTTATAAATGCAATATGCTGAGGACTGCTTGGAGCCCTCCCCTTGTATGTGTGCCTATTTGCAAGGTGACGTTTCCACAGGAGATTGCACTTCTGCTGCGAGCTATTTTGCCACAGAACTGAACATGTCTCAGGCTGGTGATACTTGGTAGATCTTCTTGCTAAAAAACAAACTGAGGCCAGAATTTAAAAGGGTGGAAATCCCAATAGTGGGTGGATGCCTTCAACAGTGGGTGGATGCTCCCTTGAGAGCTCAAGGCAAGATGCATTTTAATAAGAAACCAGGAATTATTTTCACATTGCTAGAACTCAGTCAGTCATGTTTGCCCTTGTGTAGAGAGAAGCTGTTTGAGTCTCTGCTAATTGATTCTTACCTTCACTGGAGGAGGGACTGTATTTTCTGAGAACAGACAGAACTGGGGAGTAGGAGATAATTTTGAAAGCTCGTATTTGAAGACCAGGTTGGTACAGAGGGTGCCAGTTTCAACTTCTGGTCTTGCCCTTGGCTTCTGGAGCATTTTTGAGCAAACTGGGTGCCTTCCCCTCCCTTGCATTACCTCTTACTGTAACTCAGGAAGCTATGCTTTCTTTCCTTGTGAGGGAGGGATGTAAAACTGGCTCATTTTATGTATAGAACTTTGAGGATGAAAATGCCCTTTAGATGCTGTGCTTGGCAAGGTAAAGCTCAGCAAGGCTGAGCCTGAAGCAGCACTGTGCCAGGCATAGTTCCCCTTCCCCTCCTCCCTCCCCACTAGCATATGCTCCTCAACAATTTTTCCACTGTCTATCTAAAAATCAATAACAAAAGGCTGAGGCTGAAGAAGCTCCACCTGGGGAACCCAAGGTCGAGGAAACCTCTGCTGCTGCTGTTCTGGAAAAGGAGGCCATCCCTGGTGAGCCTGCCGAGCCAGCAGAGCAGCCTGTGGTGAGTGATCTGCGCACTGTGCCACCTCCCAGGCCTCATCTGAGCCACCTTTCATCAGGGAATGTGCCTGCTGCATCTCAGCCACGCCACCCTTCCCATGGTTGCCTGTCCCATGGTCGCCCTTCCCATAGTCACCCTCATGGCTGCTCTGCCCCATGCCTGGCTGTGTCACAGCATGGCCTCACCAACACTCATCCTCCTTTCAGCCCTGAGAGGTCACTCCTCTCATGTTTTGCATTTTAGACAAGTTCAGCTGAGTGATTGTTGGTTTCACAGGTTGGTTGATTCCAGATGAACTTCAGAAGGGGGAAGAATTGATGCCATTTTTAAATGACCTTAGTAGTTTTCTCATTTCATTTCAAGCATCTTGTATGGTCCTTACTAGGGCATGAGAATTAAAATTCCAGAAAAAAGTGATTGTAATATCAATTTCTACAAGATGCACAGTTTAGAAGCCAGTTGTGAACCAAAGAGGGAACTCCAAACACCACTTTGGAGATTTTTTACATGCCAGCATTCAGGAAATGATGACAGGAGAAGAAGTTACAAGTGTGCATGGAGAACAAAGCAGGGCACACAATACCACTGCAAATTAAGAGGTGGTCTGAGGCAGTAGGCATAGGGTTTTATGCTGACTAGCATCCCTTTTCATACAGGTATCTCAGTGAATATCTTTTTTATCTGAGTTTCCTCTGCTACATACTACTATCAGAAAGTCTTGGTGGTGGATTATACCCACAGGTCAAGAAACCCTGAAGGAAAAAATGCATCTGTTTTTGTAGTCTGCTTTGCTCAAGACAATAACATGTTCAAGGGTTCTGATGAGTGCTGGTCGCTGGTAGAGTACGCAGATTGCTCTTGAAAAACTGGATGGAAAAAGGGGTTGGTTTGGTGTGAGTTCCTCTGCCACAGAAGCTGCTGGAAGATGTATAGCTGTGCCTTTTGGACTGTTGAGCACAGTTTGGTGCTGTATTCTCAGAAGAACAAGCTTTAAGCTTGCTCAGCTGCACTTGGCCTTGGGGGAGTCCCTGTGTGCAGCGAGAAACACAGTGCAAGAGACAGGCAATTTAAGAACAACCCAGAAGGAATAACAGAGGCATTGAGAAGAAGTTAAGCCGTTTTGGTTAGGTTTGTTCTTGGTTTTTTTGTTGCATACTGAAAATGAGGTTGTCCTTGGTAATTTGGGAAAATAAGCTAGAAGTGTTGATTTAAAAATTGCCTAAAATGGTGTAATTCTGCATTTGGCTCTGAAAGGTTATTTCAGGCTTTCCAGAATTTTCAAGGAAGAAGTTTGAAGATTAGGATTAATGAAAAATGTGATCAAAGCAAAGGAAAAGTACATTGAGTTGCAAAAGATTAAGACATTAATTCTCAGCAGCAGTTCTGCATTCATTTTCTATATTACCCAAAGGCCAAAGGATAGTCTGACACACATAGTGCATTAACCACTGATTTATTGCTTTTTCAAATAATACTGCCCCTCTCACCACATCAATTTTTCACATTCAAGCAACGATGACAAGAGGACACCATAATAAAGTGAAAGCTTATGAAATGTTATTTCCCTTTCTTCTTCAGCTGCATGTGAGACATAGTGCTTGGAGTTCAGAGCAGTGCTCAGACATCAGCCTTTCTGCTTCCATTATGTCCATTAGTTTGGAAAGAGCCTCTCAGTGCTTTGGCCTGATACTGTCAGGACTCTGATCTTCTCCCATTAATGGAGTCAGACTCTCAGCTAAATACTGTGGTTTTCAAAGCTGTGTATAAGCATACAGGGAACTGCTCCCGATAAGCTCTTTGCAGACACTGGGCAAGTACAGCAGAAGCCAGGAAACAGCCTGCAGCTTCAAGAGTATCTAGTAATGGTTGAATCCCACTGTAGGTGCAGTTCATGGTGCCCAAATAGTACTGTTTCAGAGAGCAATACAATGGTTAGATGTAGAGGAGGGGTCAGCTGTGTTCAGCTTCTGAGTGTGAAGTGAAGTGCAGGTGCCAAACTGGAGCATAAGGCTATTAAAGATATATGGCTCTTGTATACAGGAGACAACTAATGTAGAATAGTGTCATTCTGCTGAAGTCTGCAGATGATTTTTTTTCTCTCTGGAACCAGGGTCTTAGTTTACTAACATGTTACTTAGTCATCCTTTTTGCTAGGCTTTCATGCTCTAAAAATGATACAGTTTATGCCACCGTACCTCTCTTCTCAAACTCCACTATTCACAAAATTACAACTTCCAACTAATCAGAACAGCAAAATGCTACTAATTAGACCAGCACACAATAGTCACATTAACCTGAGGAAAGCCCAAGCTTTGGGAAGCAAGAGACGCTCTCCTTACTTTCACCTTTCCAACCAAGACTTTGCTTTCAGTTAGCCTGGAAACCAGTTCTCATTTAGAAATATGGATATGTATATATTAGATTCTTCTGCAAAGATACCCAAAGCTGGGCTGATGGGCTTCTTATCAGAGAATATTGCCAGGGAATTATTAAGAAAATGGCAAAGGCTAACACATTCCTGACTTTAAATTGCAAGATGATTAGAATTTCTGAAGGTAAATTTTGAATACAGCAAATGGCAGAAATTCAGCACTGTTTAATGGTATAAGCAGGGAAGGCATCTGTCTCCTGACTTGCAGGTGGGCATAAGGCCTTTACAGGCAACAGTTCATCTCTGCTGTGTGAAAGAAAAGGTTTCTCTGGATGGCTGTGTGCATGCATGCATGCATCACTAGAGTATGAAATGTTTGTATTTTGCTGTTGATATTTGTTTCGTTCTCTTTAAGAAGCTTCTACTGTCTCCTCAAAATTACTATAAAATTGAGGACCACGTGGCAGAGGCTTGGCATCTTCAAAACAAATGGAATTAATAATTTGGGAAAAAGTTACATAACCCTGCAATGTTAATGGTGATAAGGCTGTAAGAGGTTTCTATGGAAACACCACTATCAGCAGCTGCCTTTCCCTGGCATCTGGGCATGTTTGGGGCTTATGAGGTGACTGCAAGCAGTACTAAAAGATTATTGTAGAAAAAAATGAATTATATGAAGTTTGCATATAGCTCAACATCCTTTTATCAAAAGAGAAATATGCAGCCCTTTCAATGAAACTTTAAGCAATCTTGGCATGACAGTTGTGGCTGTGTGAAGGCAAGTAGCTGGAGCCTGAGTACTTGAGGTCTCCTAAATTCTAATTGCTAAAGCACATGGTCCAATCTACCATGCCCCCCACATATGTTTGTGTATCTTCTTTTCACCCTTACAGCTCTTTAGAAAAATCTGACCTTGCTGTGTTTGCAAAAGCTATTATAGTGTGATGATGATGACGTATTTAAAGTTTTTGTGTGTTTAGCATATAACTACTTCTATTTCAGATTATATGTGGCAGAAAGAATCTTTCTGCTTGCAGTATACTACCCCATTTAGCCATTCATTTCATTGCATCCCATACCTGGCATGCCTCCATTAGCTTGATTAATACCAATTCCTCCGCAGTCCATTGCCCCAGCACGACTAAGGTGATGACCCTATTTCCTTTTTATGCAGGAGAGTGTCGAGGCAGGGGATAAGGAGACAACTGGAGTTGCTGAGAAAGAAAATGAGGTACATATGAATAGCCTCAAGAATGTGGTTGTGCTTTAATATCTTCAAGAGAATTGTGGCAAAAAAAATTTGTCATTTGCATGTCATCAATAGGCAGGTCAATATGATGCAACTGCGACCCAGCTGTGGTATCTAGTCCAACACTGCACAGATACATCTCTGTCAATGGCGTATATTCTGACATCAGTTCACCTCTCATTCAGTGCAAGATTTGCCTAAGGAACTGCCTGTTGCAGCAGTGTAGAGTGATAAATATTTCAGGGCAGCAAACAAAGCAATTCCATGGCAGAAGGAAGGAATTGTTTCTACTGACATTTGGAAATACCCTGCATAGGTTCCCAGTAGCTTTTACAATTTCCATAGATTATTTTGCCTAGCCTTCCTGCAAACCTCTTTATAAAAAGTAAAAAAACCCTTTGATTAATCACTTCTTCCTAGCACATTATGCCCTAAGCTAAAACAGATACTTGAAAATGATCTTGAGTTTGTTTGCTGAAGCACAATCTGGCATCATTAGGTACAGTTAAAATCAAATTACAAAGCAAATGAAAAGTTTGATGACATACTTTAAGCTGTGCATGTGTGGACTTGAATGATTGCATTTTGCTTGTGTATCTTCAGGGGTGATACAAGTACTTCCCCTGAATCCTTCTATACTAAAGTAAAACTATAATGTGTTCAAATGTGCACAGAGGGCGGCACAGGAGGGATGGCTGCATTTTAAACACAGGGATAGAAGTAAGGGCTGGGAAAGAGATTATAACTCCTAGTTACTAATAATTCAAGATTTGTATCTCGAGATGCTGGCAGCCTCCTTTTTTGTTGTTACTCATTTTGGTGCCACTCTACATACAGAATGATCATGAACTGGTCTTTGTTCACTGGTTTCAAAACACGGTAAGTTCAGCTGTCCAAGCTTAGGTTTGTTATCCTGCTGTAAAAGAGCATTAGCTCTGCTAGAGTTGAGGATATATCTGTGGCTCTAGGGTATTCCAGTGTCACTGGGAAGTGAATTTGGGACTTACTGGTGCCATACTCCTCAGCAGTGCTGTCACATCCATGTAGAAAACAGTGGAATTGCAGAGCAAGGAAGTCCAGGGTGGGAGTGGTAGATCAAGCCCACTTTGACACTGTGCAAGAGAGTTGTGTTGCTGCTCTAGCATTGGCTTGTCATTCTCAGCCAGTCTGTTCCAAGAGGAAACGTGCAAAAAATGCCTCACTGTTCTCTGAGCAGCAAGGCTGTGTCTTTGAAATCTTTCCCCTTTATTCTAATACTACTTGTTCTTAAAAAGTTGAGATCTCTTATCTGGGAGTGAATTTGACTCTGTGTTCTGTTTAAAATAGCTGTTTGAAACTATATTACTGTCCGCAGAAGAGCTGCTGTAAGAGATCAACCTAGTTGCTAAGCTGATATCTGACTGCCAGTGGAGGCTGGTTCCTTTGATACGCTGTTGCATAACAGATTCTTCAGTACTACCCCAAAATCCTCCGAGACTTTGCAATTGGTGCATTCCCTAAAGCATGATGATTGGTTCCTCTTGACATTAGCTAGCTTAGCTGTGACTATAACCAACTGTCATAAAAATTACCCATTCCTGTTCTGAATGCAGCCACGGGGCAAGAACTGCAGCTCTGGAAGACCAGCACAGCTCAGGGAGCTCCTCTGGCAGACACCAGTGGCAGGTTGGGTATCCCTCCTTCTCCTTAGCTGCTGCTGAGTCTGTGGCATTGTGCGGAGCTGACAGCAGCGTTAGTGAGAGTACAGAGGTGTGAATCAGCCGCATCCTGGCTGAAGAAGAATTCATATGTGTACAATTAAACAGCCGAGTGGTTCTATCATAGCCCTCATTATAGTGGACATTCTTTGTCCCCCGTGTGGTTGGTGTAATGGGTCAACTGTCCAAGTTGCAGTGATACTACTAGTGATAGCTGCTTTGGAATACTATTAGGCTGTCCAATGTTGTTTATGACCTATATAAATGAAATTCTTAGGACTGGTTTTCAGTATGAAGTAAGGTAATACAAATAGCTTTATCAACAAGTATGTGATTCAACATAGCTGGGTACGAATTCAGCCTCCCTCTTCTTTTTTATTCCTTTCTACTAAGCAAATATACTTGTGGCTGATAGTAAGTTCATCCTATGCTACCTCATATGCCTTTTTGTAAAAGATTTTTTTAATCATCCAGCTTACATTGGTTTGGTACTCTAAGACAGAAGAACAAACGATTATACAATTTTAAGCTGTGGTATGCATTTAGTGACTTGTGGCTGTGAGAGCATCACTGCAGGGCATGTGCAAGCTGATTCATGTAAATTAGTATTCTCCTCCTTCATGAAATAAAGGGGGCTATACAAATCCAATAAATAGAAAAGTTGTTGATCCTAATCACAACAGACAGCAAGATTAATTTCTACAGCCTGCTGTTAGAGGTGCATAGTATGATATCAATCTGATGTGCACTCTATTCCCACTCTTTCCTGATAGCCTCTTCCAGGACTTTTACACTCCTGATTTATTTGTATAACTTCTTGGGTCAAGGCCACTAAAACTGGTAGTATGAGTGGCAGACACACATGCCTTACAGGAGAAGATGTCAACATCTGCCCGTGTCTTTTGATGTTACTTCTTTTTACAACAGAGCATCCTTTGTCAGCAGCATTTTCAATTTAAATTAAAGTTCCCCAGTGATTTCTAAAATCTATGTAGTATTTTCTGCCTTCAAGGACTCCAGGAGAATTTATCATGTCAGTTAGTAGCAGCCAGTAGGAGTAGCGCTGAATATTAAATGTTGCTAAAAAACAATGCCAGGAACAGTTGCTGAGTTCAGGTAGCAGAGTTACTTATCCACAGGGGAGAGATCAAACTGAGGAAACAAAGAGCATCAGGCTGTGTACTGGAGATCAAAGAGATCAGGCTGACAGTGGCTTGACTTTGGTGCCTCTAAACCAGTTTTCCTTCTGTGTTTTTCCTCAAGATGTCTGCTCTAAGTTAAAAATTCCATCTAGGAATTAATTTGATTCAAAGAAAGAGTTTTGTCATTTACCTTCTACCCTTCAAACCTTAAGATTAATCCAGTGTTAGTGTATACCCAATATGCTACTGTAAGCACTAGACAGCAATACAAATGTTAGGGTGATACATAAAATTTACAGTAACAGTTTCTGCTGGATGAAGGATTCAGCTTTGATCTGATAGGCAAGTATTTTTCTATCTACCTTTCAAGAACTGAAAGAAATCATGCATTAACTTCTCAACATAGACTGCTCAGAAGTGGTTCAGTCATGTCCAGACTGAATGGGCTTTTACGTATCTTTAGTTATGTTACTGACATAACTATAGATCTTTGCAGTTAGATTTTTTCTGATCTTTATCCAGCTGCAGAATATATTTACTTGTCCTGATATAGCCTGATTTGTAAGGCTCTCTGTTAGAAAGAAGTGTTAATAAGAGTACAAGATTTTTGAAGCCAGTCCAGGTCCACAGGTAGCTGACTAGCTGGAAAAGGGTTGGAGCCTCTCCCCAAGAAGACATTCCATTAGCAGAGTCCTGTGGACCCACTGGACAGCTTGCAAGCTCCTCCTTCTCAGCAGAAACCAGTGATAAATTTCTTCCACAATACAGCTGGATGACAAGAGAAGGAAAAAGTACTACAGCCTTGGCGAACAGTTACTCCACTAGTAACTACTCCATCTGAGGACTCTGCTACGTGGTGCCTAGGGAGGTTTTACAAATATCTTTCTCCTGCCTGTTACTCGCCTTCTCTGCACAAGCTTGCCCCCAGTGCTGCTCTCCTCCATAAATCAGGAGGAACACCAGTGAGCTTGAGACCATAGGTCAGCATCACCCAGGGAGGTCACAGAGCAGGGGCTTGTCCATGGCCTCTCCAGCAAACACTGCAACTCGTATCCTCAATGGTCCCTCCCTCCTGTTGTTTTTAGGTGGCACCTGTTAGTGAGAGGGCTGTGGCATCAGAAGACAGTGTGGCCATGGCAGCAGGAGTTGGTGATGGCACTGCTGCTGCTGAGCAGGAGGAAATTGCTGAAGGTGACAAACCTCAGGGAGAAGAAAAGGAGGCTGATGTGTCTCAGGTAACTCATGTCAATGCATGGGGGAGAGTGTTAGGGGAATTGGGACAGATTCAGCAGCATGAGAGAGGCAAGGCTACTGAATGTCTGTGCTCCCAGGTCTGGCCAGTAGCAAGGCTGATGTTCTCCTGGGAGGGGCCCACACAGGGTATGCTTTCTTCTGAGTCCTTAATTTGGGTTGTATCTGCCTTTGTGCCCCTGTGCTTCTCTGGGCTTGTGGAGATGGGACTTGATGAGCTGATGGCTCCTGTGTTGGGCCCAGGAGCAGCATGGACAGTGCATTGTTTGGGCACCCCCACCCTCTGTTGTCTCTCTGTGTCCCTCTGTGGAGATGAGATTTATCACCTAACCAAACAGAGCTTTCAGACGAACGTACAGAAAAAGGACTGGATTTTTCTTGTGTCCTGGCACCACATCCTATCAATGGCATTACCTTGCTTTATGTAAGTCACAGTGGTCAAGCCATCTCTCTGTATCTGGCCTGCTGCCTTTTCTTCTGCAGGCTCTGAGGAGCTGCCAAACAGCCACCAGAGCAGACCCTGCAGCTGGGCAGCCAGATGCCACCTGCTGCCCTTGCATGGTCTGGAAGGGGATCAGTGAACATGTTTTTTTCAGATTGGATGCTCCCACAAGTTTTATTAAATGTTTTTGCACTAGGTTCCATTATTGGTCAGATGCTACCTACTTAGTCTCTTTGCTTTCTCTTCTCCCAGTTACATTGCTGTAAATGAGGCGAAGTTCCCTCAATCGGTCAAAGAAACAGGTCATGTTTCCTTCTTGCATCACCTTTGTATCACTATTATCCTGCTAACTTGAATTTCCAAAGAAATACAGCACAGTGACTACTGGAACTAGTGTCTTTACCCAAACCTACCCAAAATTAAGAGCAGAGTGGAGGAGAAAGGTCTGTTAATTTCTATGCTCACTGAAAATGAAACTCAAACTACCTGCAAAGCATTTTTATTATTTATTGCAATAATTTGTGGTAATGTAGAAAGTAGACTTAGGAGGACTAAGGAGAACAGTGAAAAGTGGGAAGGGATTACTCCTTTACATTCTTGCACAAATACTCTTTTCTGTCTTATGAATCCACTGTGAAGAAAAAACAAATTGCTGTTCTGATATATGTCCTATGCAATAAACCAACAATAGTGTTTTCCTGTCTGAAATAAAGTACTAAATAGTCTTGCGTTTCTTTCCTGGGGTTTGGTTTGTTTGTTTTTGTCCAGGACAAGGTCAGCAGCATCCCTTCAGTAGTAATAGAGCCAGCATCAAACAACGAGGGGGAGGGAGACGAACACGAAGTCGTCGTGAATGAGTCCAAAGATGCTGCAGCAGAGATGGGCACTCAGGGCACTGACACTTCTGCCAGTGAAATTTCCCAAGTTGGAAGCGATCAGAAACCTGCTGAGGAAATCCAATCTGTACCTTCTAAAGATCAGCCCCTTCCACAAGAAGATGCAGCTTCTGCAATGCCACCTGGTTTTCTCTATAAGGTCTGTTTCTTCATTCCTCTGTTA
Source organism: Sakesphorus luctuosus (assembly GCA_013396695.1). Taxonomy (NCBI): domain Eukaryota; kingdom Metazoa; phylum Chordata; class Aves; order Passeriformes; family Thamnophilidae; genus Sakesphorus; species Sakesphorus luctuosus. The sequence goes on along the minus strand of VWZD01013699.1, from coordinate 14,001 downwards.
GATACACCCTCACATTGAGCTTCTGTGGATGTGTCTGTCTGCACCGGCAGTGTGATGATTTCTTGAGGCCAAAGGATATTTAATTTATCAGCCACACACCTGCACACACAAATACACATAAACACGACTCTAATTTTGTGGTGTTGCTTCATAAATGAAGTCTGAGAAGATACATTTTCTGCACACTGTTGTTACTGTCCATATTCTTAGGTAGCTGGAAAATGCACTGAAGTACAAGAACCCTTTAGTCTCACCAAACAACTGCTGTAAATTAAAATATTGAATAAAACTGCATTCCCATGGAGTTAGTTAGGAATGTTGTTGATAAATGCTAATGATACATTTGATATGCTAACAGTGTATTTGATCTCTAAGGTCTTTTCCAAACCCCAACCATTCTATGAGAACATTAAAAATGGCATTTTTCTGGCCTGAAAATCTATAGTGGAAATACTGGTTTTATTGAAACCCTTAGGACTTACAATTCATGGTAATGAACCAAAATGTCATTCTGTAACTTTAGTGATATTATAAACTGTTAGGGTAATCAAATAGAAAAGTTTAATGAGGCATAAGAGAAATTCTTTCCTTGACTGGAAAGGCCCCCAGGGTTTCCTGGTTCACAAGGTTCTTTGATAATGCTTCTCACTTTGGAATCACTGAGCAGCAGAAAAGTTGCTTGAGGATGGATGAACTTCGCATACTTCCTGTTATAATTTGCATAGTTCAGACTAATTAGTCCCATAGCACTTTGTAAGTATGCCATTCTTCTTAGTCTACTCTCATTGCTCAAATATTTTTTTGAGGATAACATTAAGGTGAGGGTGAACAGTATTGGGTAACTGACTCAGACATGCTGACATAGTTCATCTTTTGTTTTTCATCACACTCTCTGGGGTCAGACAAATAAGGAGAAGCAGAATATATATTTGCCAGCTGGTTCTCAATGCCACTTCTTCCATTTCACATGGAAATGTCTGTGCTTTGAGAAAATTAGACTGGCTATTTTTCAAGGAGATAAAACCATTTACTTGAAATGGTCTGTTTACAATGACATGCTGACCATGCCAGTGTTTTAATAATCACCCTTTTGAAAAGCAGATATTTTTGGCATACCTGTCTGTCAGTACATGGGAGCTCCTTCCAGGGCAAGCATTAAGGAGGGTTGCCATTACTCACCTCTTTGATGACGTGTTGCAATGGGTGCCACACAACCAACTCAAACTTCCATGGATATTCACGAGAAGAATGATATCAATGGCCACAACAAGAGAATGAGAGAATCTGAAGTAATCAGTTACGGGGAATCTTTCTCAATTTTATTTGCAAAATCCTACCAAAATCTCTCTCTCAGATATCATAATGATAGTGGTGAATGAAAGGAAATTCCTAACACAGGAAGAATGATGGTGGCAGGACTTGTGAGATGTTGCAGTATCATCTATCCTTGAGGTCCTCTAACCTTGGGAAAGGACCTTAATTTTCCTTGAATAGTGTCAGGAAGACTTAAGCTGTCCCTGCTTCCAAGGAAATGTATAGGAAACTGTGACATGAATCAATGACATTAACAGTTTATGCTTCTATACTCTTCTGCTTTGTTCTCATGAGACTCCACCTGTGCACAGTTCTGGTGTCCCAACGTAACAAGGACATGGAACTGTTGGAGCAAGTCCAGAGGAGGGCCACAATGTTGATAAGAGGACTGGAGCACCTCTCCTATGGCAGGCTGAGGAAGTTGGGGCTGTTCAGCCTGGAAAAGAGAAGGTTGTGTGGAGACCTCAGTATCTGAAGGAGGCCTCCAGGAAAGCTGGAGAGGGACTTTGTCAGGAACTGTAGTACTAGGACAAGGAAAAATGGGTACAAATTGAAAGAGCAGAAATTTAGGCTGGATGTTAGGAAGCAGTTTTTTTCCTGTGATGGTGCAGAGACAGTGGAACAGTTGCCCAAGAAAGCTGTGGATGCCCCAACCCTGGCAGTGTTCAAAGCCAGAATGGATAAAGCCCTGAGCAATGTGGTCTAGTGGGAGGTGTCCCTGCCCATGACAAGGGGTTGGGATTAGATAACTTTTAAGGCCCATTCCAACCCCTTGAAATTCTGTGATTTTATGAAAATTTGAATATGCCTTTCTATAGCCATATGTTTGCATAAAGGCAGCTTTTTTCAATCAAGATTTAATGGTTACTTTTGTTGAGAAAATATCTCTTCCTTTAGGTCACATCTGTATGTTTGGTGTTACTTTCCTCAGGTTGAAGTTCTACATGATTTCGAGGCAGCTAACAGTGATGAGCTCAATCTAAAACGAGGAGATATTGTACTAGTCATTCCCTCTGAGACCACAGCAGATCAGGTAAAAACATGCAGTTCTTGCTTTTGTTGATGTTTTTCTTTGTCTCAACTTTTTTTCTCACAGGTTATGGTCAATGGGACTGCATATTCAAAATGTCATTACTGTGAGAAAACACAAAGATTTTAATTTTGGTTTAGTACTTGGTTTCATTTGAGACTAAATAGCACAGCTGACTGTGTTTGAAGTCCTAGGTATATGCTTATTAGCAGGATCTGACCTCAGCATATTTTCTAGGGCTTTTTTGTGCCACAGCGTAGTGGATTTTATAGAGACAGACATTTACTCAAAGACTTAATGCAGAGGATGACCTACAAACTGTCTATAATGTTTTCTTTATAATTTTGTCCTAACATTGCAATAGAATTGATTACATGCCCTCTGGATGTTCAGAGTTTTTATGTGTGGATTTGGAGAAATAATACGAATTAACCCACAGAGAGCACTGAGAACACACACAGACTGTGCTCTCCTATAGCCTGAAGGTGTGAAGATGCTGCTGTGTGTGTTACATGCCTCTGATAAAGATAACTTTGCCCTCTGGAAGCCTGAACCTGACTTAAACAACACTTCGATTTCATTTAAGGGATCTAATTTTATTTTAACAACACATTTCAGGTGACTTTTTAAACAATTGTATTCCATAATTGAATTGAATTGCAGTGAAATGTGCTGATTTTGGCCACTGCTTTGGAAGACAAGACTTTGCTGCCCACTGTTGGCACCACCCACCCCATGCACCTGTTACTGCCTGTAGTGGTGGTGGGAATTCTTCCACTGAGTTTGGGGCTGAGAGGTGGGGCGCTGGATTCTACCTAATCAAGCAGCTGAAAGCACTGCTCTGAATGGAGAATATTTCTTAAAATAGGCCTGAATACTAATGCCCTAAACACATATGAGTGCTGGGAACTATGTTTGAAATTGTTTTGCTGATTGATGCTGTCCAGAGGTAGGTAATAATTAATGTTCATCATTTCAGATGAGCTTTCTTTTAATTCATGAGGCAACTAATTGGTTTTTGTGGGTGGGTTGATTTTTTTACTTGTTTCAGAACAGAATATTTTTATTTCAGCAGGCACTTGGCTGTTTTTATAGGGATAGAGTCTATTATTCAAATTATGCTACGTCTTAGCTCACCAGCAGTTCACTTGATTTCATTATTGGTGTTCCCAGAATAGGACACTGCTCTAAGGATAGCAAAGTATGCTCTCTGTCTTCACTCTGGTTTTCCTAGCTGTATTAGGTGTTAAATATGCTTAATCTTCACTTGGTGAGTCCATGAAGTATATTCTTCTTCTGGCGTGCATCAGAATTCCATTAGCATTAATTGAAATAAATTGTGTGCAATGGTGCAGAAAATAAGCCTGTATGTATTCATGTTTCTGAAAGCACTCTGTTCATATCTGTATGACTCAGTACATCGTTGCCCTTCATGTTTAACATCACCATAACACTTAATATTTTTGTCTTTTGCCAGGTACTTTGTTTATTTATATAGAGGCTTTTTATCTTTGTTATTCTTTCTTAGTCTTTATTCTCCTTCAAAACTGACCTGTCTAAAGCCGTAATTCTAATGCAGCTGGTAAAATCAGCCTATGCTCTCCATTTGAAGCAAAGCAGTCCCACCCAGTGGCTTTTTCCACTGGCCTTTAGTTGAAGTAATTATCCAGTGTAACTGTGTATTCCCTCACACACTCTATGCTGCCTGCTCTAGAAAGCTGCAGTTCTTCTCTCTCTCAGATACTTCATGTGCTTCAAAAACATGGCCCCAGTTAACTGTATCCAGCCAATGCCATATATAAGCTGGATCTGCTTTAATGATCTGCTTATTTTGGGGCAGACAGCAGTTTGCCAGCACGTGCAGCCACTGAACACTCATGGCTTGATGATGTATGTGGTGATCTGTTCCAGCTACTCTGTGTCCAGGGGTGATGTTTGTGCTATAATAACTTGGCAGCATTAGAAGTTCTGTTTGTCAGGGCTTTGCTCTCTCCTGTTCTTAAAAGGAATAAGGTACAGAGTTACTGAGTTAAGAAGATGTGAGCAAGTTGATCATTTTTAAAAATACTGAATTGATTTTATTCCAGGTAGAATTTATCACACTTAAGAGAAGCCAGTGCTTTCCAATAGGAAATCTTGCTTTTGGTTGCTTGGACTGCTGGTGATTTGTTGACAGTTTTGCTTGTCAAGTTCTGGTTTGGGTTTCTAAAGATAGTAACTCCAGAGATTGCAAGAGCTACTATTTCTTCTGACTGCCAATACATGAATGAGAGAAAAAAAAAACTCTCAGGGGGAAAAATTAAGATTGAAAACTGTTTTTCCACCATCTATGATACTGAGTACAGTTAGGAGTTAGATGGGCTAAAGGTCATACCCTGTGCTCACAGTCACTTGATCTCGCAAAACTGTGGTCTGGCAAAACAGAGAAAATGGCCTGTGCAAAAATCAGAGGCTGCTTTTTAACCAAAACGCTAAATCTTTTAGCCATGGGTGAGGAATGGGGGAGACGTGAAATTTAAGAGACTGTGTTTTCCTTTGCAGGAGGCTGGATGGTTGACTGGCATTAAGGAATCCGAGTGGCTTCAGTACAGAGATGCAAACAGTTATAAAGGACTTTTCCCAGAGAACTTCACACGCCACTTGGAATAGTTCTCCCAGGCAGAGGAACATGATACGAAGCTCAGTCAGTAGGTTTTTAACCTCTTTGAAACACAGGAGCCCATCTTTTTGTAGTTTAAGCTGTTAATGGTTTACAGAGTGGTGCCAGACAAAGCTTGTTGGAACACATTGAAATGAGCATGAATGCAAACAGCAATTTCTGAAGCAGTACATGGGGGAACAAAAATCAAATTAAAAAGAAATGTCCTTATTTGTTTATGAGTTTGTGGCGACAGGTTTGTTTGTGCTTTGTCAGAGCTATGGTGATCCTGTATTTGGTCCTTTCCCATGAAATCTGAAATTAGCTTCCTCAATACCAAAACCTTAACTTCTCTGCACTAAGTGTATTGTATTGAGTTGCACTGCAGAAGATTTAATTAATTATCCTGTAGTTATGAGGTCAAACTATTATAAGTTTCATGTGTTTAAAGAAAAATAATTAACTACTGCAACATTTTTCAATGTTATTTTTGGACATGCATAATATATACACACAAGAACTTACATGTGTATATATAAGTGCATATGGCTATATATGCATTTTCACAACTTCATTGTAGTTCTCTGGCTGTGTAGTATCACCCAGTACATGCATTGCTCTTTCACTGTCTGGCATTACAGGAAAAGGTTTTGTTTCAGCTGCTCCATTGCCAAAACATGTTACAGTATCTGTGTTTGTAATGTGAAATTTTCATTCTTGGATAATGAATAACATCATGTTCCAAGCTGCTAACCTTTGAGAAGGCATGGCTCAGTCTCCTTTTCCAGCTGCAGCAGTTACAATCAGATAATCTGGAGGGGAGCTGTTATGATGCTAATCTATACTTTTTTATTTAATTGGCTGAATACGTTTTAAAAAAGGAACAGAACTAATCTCTGAGAAGAAATAAACACAATATATTTTCACTATGTGTATTTATGCAGCTTACCTTCACAGAACCTTTTAAAGATATATGATGTATCCTGTATCAAAAAGTCATCTGTAACTTATGTTTTCCAGTGCTGTGTCATTAAAATAAACCTTTGGTCCAAAGAAGCCGTTTCATCTGTGGTGCTTTTGAAGTTTTGTAGCACTATATATAGTTTATACATTGCATTATATAATCTAATCTTAATTTAAAATCCTTTTTCCAAAGAAATAGAGCATAACAGGTGCACCATTTAAATTCTTGCTCTCAGCTCTAGTTGTGGCCAGAATTCCAAAAGGTCTGGACCCCAGATCAGCTGTTGCTCCTCCTGCTCCAGGCTCACTGCAGGCTAATAAATGTATCTGTCCCCTAAGGAAGGGAGCTTCTCTGAGCTTGACCATCACTCAACTGAAGATCTCTACCTAGTAGCAGTTTTTCGTTGGCCACTTATTTTATATGGAAAGTAAGTTCTCTATGAGTCTGGAGTCTGCTCTGTTGTGTTTGCTGAGGAATGGAAGCTGCAAATATTTAGGTATTTTCCTAGTAATTCAGTTATTTTTCACTATATTTTTGTTGGGTGCTTGTTTTGTATGCAAACAATATCTGTTTCCTCTCCATTTCTGATCTGTTAGCTTTTAGTTGAAGAAATGGGGGTTTGTGCCTCTGGAAGAGGAGGAAAGTTGATTTTTCTCTTTCTCAGGATACAACAGCTTTCGATAGCAAGTCTAATGACAGCTGTGTTTTGTGAAGAAGCTGAATGGCTCAACAGTGATAGCTGGGATTTTGGCTTTGAAATGTCACAAGGGAGTCTAAGGAGATTACCAGAAAGCTCTCCGATTTTCTGTTCATTCCTTCAGCAGGTTTGATCTAGGGCCAAGAATCTCTCAGGGACACAACTTGCTTTTGGCTATCATGTTACAATAAATTCCAGGCTCCAGTGCACCATTTTGAGGTGGTTGTAATAACCTATTACATCCAGTGATGCTCTGATGGCCTCCAGGCCAGTTTCCTGCTTAACTGCATCTCAACACTTGCATTTCAGAAACGGGTGCTCTACAGATCACTGCAAGAGGCCAACACTGGACCATGGAACCTCAGTTTCCCTGTGGACACCATGTCACCACTTCTTTGAAAGGGACGTATAATCAAGTGGACCATCACGTGTGACAGTCCTAGCCCTAAGGACACTATGAACAACCCAAAGCCTTCTTTTACTCGGCCCAGAGCACTCCTTTAACTGGTGCTGGTTGTGTGCAGTTAACATGTTTCTATGTTTTAGAAGTCTCCATGTCAAAGACACACCCTCGGCCTCAGTTCTTCAGTGTCCTTGGTATGTCACAATGTGCCAAGTCCACAGAGGTGTTTGCAGCACACTTGAGGTTGTACATAGGAAGGGTCTCTGGTCTACAGGAAAAGGCTTTCATGGTTTTTTTTTCTGCCGTGCTCTTCAGAAATACTTCTTGACTCTACTCTCATTTTTTAATTCCACCTCACTACAAACCAGACATAAATTCAAAAACTACAAAATGTCCACATCTTGCTACAAGGACTATCATTATTTGTGGGCAACAAGATGTACTGATAATGTCCCAAAAGCCATGCGATTGCACATGATGTCTGTGTCATTTGGGGGCTTCAGGTGACTGTGTGTATGGGATACCCTTCTGACACTCACTGTGTCTTCACATCTCACATGTACACCCCAGAGCCACAAAGCAAGTGTTTTGCAGTAAGGATAAGGAAAATTATTAATGCTGTGTCTTTAAAATTCTTTGCAAAATTCTATACACTGAGATGATAGATGTACATGATAGAAGGACATTGATAAGGTAGCCACGAATGCTAATTTTTCTAATTTTCCCTTCTAGCAGAAGAAAATGAATAGACATGCATTTCTCATTTTAGATTAACAACTACTTCTTGTATAAAATTTTTTCTTACTCTAATTTTTTTAGACATTTTTACCTCTGCATGTTCTGAGATGAATACAGTAAGTATATTTCTCTGCAATCTGTAGAACTTTATTCTAGGACAAGCAAGGGAAATACTTTCCAGTATGTACTGCTGTTACATACAAGTGATACCCTCTTCCTCTGAAATTATATTAGCCCAGAATTATTTCTCTTTTTTCTTGGATTTTTCATTATTAATATGCCATATTGGACTTGGCAGATTACTGAATTTTGTGCTTTTGTAGTGATTGTAAAGCAATAACCCATTGTATCTTTTTGTTTATCTAAAGACTTATTTATGCCTAAGAGAGCAAACAGCACACACTACTAACCTTGCAGAGTAGGTGTAATTTCTAATTCTACATAAAATAAACCCTTGAAAGATTTAGGGATGCAATCTCCTGATCCCACAAACTGATTATGCACGGTGTGGCCTTGAAAGGAAGACAAAATAACTGAAGCTGGAGGAACATCTGGTGTGAGTAAACAAATAAATTGTGTATTTGCAGCTCATCTACCTGTTTACAACCTTTCCTCAATAATGAATAATGCCCTCTCTCACCTCCTCTTCCTCCTCCTCCCCTCCCCACTTTTCTTCATCTCTTCTCCTCACTGCAACTGTCCCTGCCTCAAGAGGAGCCAAGGGCAGGTTGGGGAGTACAGTCCTCAGGTGGCGTGTCTCTTGATTCCTGGATGCTCTGATTGAAATAAATCAAAGCCTCATCAAAGTCATGCTTAATGAAAATTACTTAATGCCTTGCTGACCCGGGGGATAAGCAGCAAAAGAAAGCCACTGTGATGGGTAGGTTAGAGGGATGGGGTGGGGAAAGACCAGCCACTTGCTGGGGGACACTACAAGGCTGTGCCCTGTTGCACACCCGTGTGCAGGCAGAGCAGGAGCAACTATTGCAGCTGTAGCAGCTATAAGTACCAAGGTAGCTCAAAACTACCACAGTTTATGCCTTGAAGTACAAAATCAGATTTTATTGTTAGTTTTTAAAACAGATTTAAAGGATCTTTTTGGACTTGGAATGCTAAGGCTGTAAGATGACAGTTAATGAAACACCACCTGATAAGCCAATCCTCAGCTGCAGAAAGTAGTTAGTTCAGTTAATTAAGCAAGGTCACGTCTGTGGAAGCAGTGCAAAGAGTGAGAAGGTGTTTTTGCAGCCAGCTGGAACAGGCAGTGTCAGTGTTAGCTCTGTGTTTTCTGGTGGCAAGACATTTGTTGCAGACGAGAGAACTACAATGCACTTGGTGCAAACAAACCCATGAACCTACATGGCAATCCCTTTGCCTCTGCTTTAAACCCCAGCCCTTTTTGGAGTACAGAAATTCTGTTTAATTGGGAAGAGGAGTTTTAGAAAATGGCACATTCTTAGTCCAGGTTCAGAATTAGAGACTACGAAGTGGACTGTGGTTTGGGGCACAGCATCTCACTAAATATGTAGATGTATAGATGTATAATAGATAGTCACTTTTCAGATTCCTTCCTTAGTTATTTGTGTGAGTCAATACAGGCAAGCAGCCACAGGAACCACAAACCCATGGCTGGAATGCAGAGTAAATTTATTGGATTACCTTGCTAACCACAGGATCCCAAAGCAAGACCCAGGCAAAGACACACCGGCAGGAACGCGGCGCCATCAGGCTCAGCCCTTCCGAGCAGGTGGGCTTGCTTTTTGCACCAACTCATCAAGGGCCCGAGCACGTGAGTTTTACCACTATGCTGTGATCTCCTCTGTGCTTTTTGTCATCTCTGAGCTTTGATCTCCTCTCTCCCAAAACAGGGAGCTCAGGCATATCCACGAGAGAGCCTCCAAAGTCTCTCAAAACACCTCCATTATCTCTACACAGAAATTCAGCTTCCTAGACAGTAGGTCAGCAGCAGTAGGCAAAACGTGTGGGGTTTTCCACAGTGCTACTCTCGAGGCCTTGGCATTCCCAGCTGCAAGGTCACTTGAGAGAATCTACCATCCTTCTCGCCATTCTTCCACTTCTAACCCTTTACTCCCAACAGTTTCTATCCACATGGTTTCAGCTATGATGCTGTCTTTGTGCACCATGTCCCTGCTAGCGTTTCTTTTACATCTGTATTCCTCTGATCTGTTTAATCAGCACAGAAACATCATATGGGCAAAACTGTAGCACTTTCCAAAAGGGGTCTCCAGTAACTGACAGGAAGACTTTGTAATTAGGATTAATTTGGAAAAGCTGAAATTATCCCAAAGAGAATTTTGTTTAACATTCAGATGCTTAACAGCAGTTAAAGGAAACTTTAGTGAAAGAAAATACCCTGACAGTAGTAAAAGCACCACCTTGTATATATGCAGGATTTCTGTCCAGCCACAGGCACCAAATGCAATGCAGAGAACTACAAAGTATCATGTACCCATCAAAACTGGACTTTTCGGGAGTCAGTGGGACTCATATCTGCCAAAGACACTCAACAAATGGAAATTCCTCTATGTCCTCAACTTGGTTTCAGAGGAGAAAAAAGGCTGGGGTTTCTTCTGGTGCCAACAGAGCATAGGCTTTGGTGTGGCCCAGGCTAACCCCAGGTCCCTAATAGTGCCTCTGTGTTTTCCTAGACTGACTTCTTGTAGTACAAGGTATAGTTGGACCAAGAACATCAAAGAACCAGAAAGGTAAGTACTTAAATGATTACATTTCCAAGGTACATGCTACAATGGAGGTCAATGTACTATAGATTTCCTCTAGTTTGTTTAATAGAGGTAATTATTCGTAAGAAAGCCAAATTCTCTGTTAAAGTTTTAAAATCCAAACACACTGAGCTGCAATGGAAGAAAGAATCTAGCTGTGTGTCAGTGAATTAAAAAAAAATAAAGCTTGTAATCTTGAAGAATAAGCTGTGCAAATTAACAGACAATTGCCAAGAGACAAGTGGCTAAAATCTGACAGACCCCACACCTGCCATGGGGATGTGACTCCCAAGGTGTCTCAGAGATATACATGGAAGTGGAAATTGTCCATAGTCATTGGCAGAGACTCAGAACCCCGCATTTTAAGCCTATAATATGTTTCACAGACGAGGTGGTGTAAATGCTGAGGATCTTGGGGTATCTCCCAGCCTGAGAAAAAATATCAACTACTGTCCACCTAAAAACAATTCATGAAAATTAAAATGACCCATGTTCATCAGTTTTGCTTAAAAAATTCAGAGTCCTGTAGGAATTCTTAGCATCCATTTGTTCCTTGGGTGCTACACAGATCATATGGCTGCTCATAAAGGGCTTCTGAGGGTTTTACTCCTTTATACCCAGCAGAGGGTGACAAATGCTAGAATGTGTATTTGCCAAATTGTCATTTGGATTCATCTTCAGCTATGAGTTAGTTTCACTAATGTCTCTCATTATCTGGAATTGTCTCATACCGGCAGACACACAGAGAAAGCTCAGTGCAAAACAAGTTTGTAACTGGCTACTTCGACCTGCAGGCAAAGATAGAAAACTACATTATCAAGCTGCACTGTAAGTCATTACAACAACATATCCTTGCATCTCATGCATGTTAAAACTCACGCTGTGTAGCAAACATGGTAAATCTGCACCAAAGAATAAGTTATTTTAGCTGATTCAATTCAAAGAGGCAATGTTGGTGTGAGGAAAAAATAATTTTAGATGTTTCTTCTGCTTAAAATAATTTATAGTCTACCTGTGGTTAAGTACATAGCTAAATTATTAACTGTGGGAAAATATTTTCAAACAGAAAAAAAAATTTATCCTTCAGAACTGTGTAATATGCTCTGCCTGGCAAAAAGCCTATGAATATTTAAATATGCTAAAGTAGCCAAGGCCTGCATTGTTCTGCATTTTATACAAAGGACAGAAAGAGCAAGCATGGATACACAAACCAGCAGAGACCCTCCCCAAATCCATCCTTAAGAGTCAGTTCCCAAAGGGATACCTCTGTGGCTGCCTGTGTGAGTCTTCTCCTGCTCAGCAAAGCCTGCCATCGCCCTGTGCCTCTTTGTGGCTGCCCCACAGCACCCTTTCCTCCCAGCTCTCAGCCTCCCTGCTGGAGCCGAGGGGAGGGCTCAGTGCTGCTGTCCTGGCAGCCATCCCGGCCTTTGAAGACTAGGAAAAGCCATAGTGCAGAGACAGGAAGATGGAATACAAAAAGTATTTCCAGCTAGCTCCCCTTAGGGGTGTCAGGCTCCCAGATGTGGCCTGGCATCAGGTCTCTTTGCTCTGCTTCAGCCTGAGAACATTGGTAGTCAGTGGGCAGCAAGTTTAATCAGCACAGGAAAGGACAGTCTGACGAAGTATGTTGCATTTATTAGTTATTCGGAATATATTTCTTCTTGGGTTTATATCACACTTGCACTTGTCCCCCAGCCCACTCATGCATTTTACTATCTGCAATGTCCTATTACTCAAGTCCCAAGCTCAAATGATGCTTAGCAGAGCACTTGTGGGCAAACTGTGTTGAGAAATATGTGCAATATAACCCACAAGGTGGAAAAACGGCTTTGCATTTCTTTTCCACCTCACATTGTGCAGCAACCTGTGCCTTTACCAGAAGCAGCAGGGAGTAAAGCTCAGACACTCCTCCTCATAGAGGGGCTCCTTGTGATTTGAGGATGCGCCTGTGACGTTGAGTTTCTTCCACAGAAGAAAAGATTTATGATTTCCTCCTGCAACAGCTAAAGAATGCAAAGTGCTTTGTGAGATTAACGAAAAAGAGGTCCTTGCCTGAATATTATTGACAACTCACACTAATGAGAAACAGAGAAAGTCAGTGCTTCTGGGGTTGCTCAGGGCTATAACGATTTAGGCTTTCTGAACAAAGCATTTGGTACTTTATTGAATTTTCATTTAGAAAGCAAATATTTAAAGAAAAACATCATTCTTTGCATCAGAGAATGGATACTTTTCAGATGCTGAATTGCAGAGAACTCCATTCCCTGGTGTAACTTGAGTTCATCTACATAAAGCAGCAAGAGCCAAAGGGTAGACCAGCATCTTTACTGAAGCAGTCCATCCTCTTTTGGATTAAAAAAATCAGATAGTAAACTACTTGAGATGCCTCAAAAGCATCTTCTAAAAAGGGCTCTCTTGCCCATTTGAGAGCATGAGAACATGAAAATGAGCTCATTGCTGCTGAGGACATGCAGATGTCGAATTTATACTCCACAACATCTCCATTTAAGCTAGATAGCTAAACATGCATTCCTGCCTGCTAACATTGCAAAGGGTACCAAGAGCATGGGAAAAGCCTGAGGATGAAGACAGTGGCCCTGATGGGCAGAGAGAAATCCCACCTTTTCATTACTGGGAGAACCAGCAGCTGTAGGGCCAGGCAGTGGCAGATATTTTGGTGTCAGGAATACTTTTGATGTATATTTATGATCTTTCAATTACTGGAGTCATCAGTAAAAGTTTGAAAACTCTGGAGGTTTCTTTGCTGTACTGGGTAACTCCAACACTGACTGTAGGAACAGGGATTTCAGGTCGAAGTGATACTAGAGGATGCCATTTGATGTTCAAGGTTCAAAATGAGTGGGAAAAATGCTAGAAGATCTTACAAAGTACTGTCATGGGATGAAAAATAGTCCTACACCTGGAGTCTCCACCACCTGAGTCTGTAAGAGAGGTAAGAAAAGAAGCTGATCTCTGTCTAGTACCTTGTGTGGGGAATATGTCTTGGAGAGCAGGGATCATATGACAAGAAGCAAAGAAATTAAAAAAGGTGAATCTACTCATCATCCCATCATCCAAGCAAATTCCCCGGGGGGAAGGGGTGGTGGTGGGGGAAAGGATAGGATGAAAAGAGGTTTTCTCCATAGTCAGCTCTTCTTACCAAGGTGAGGGTTGGATTTTTTTTCCTTCCTGTTTAACTTTTAACCAAAGGAAATGGCTTGTGCATCATTGTTTAACGCACTTGCAGCTGACACAGCCTCATTGGATGGTTTTCTGCCACTCAGATCAGCTTGACCCCCTTCTGAGGGTGGCCCTGACCCTGTCCCTGTAAGGAAGCTTCAAGGAGAGCAGTGACAATGTGGTGTCTGAGCGCTTTCTTCGTAGCAGCTGTTTTTACTTGTATGTGCCCTGCCCATCCTGCTGCCTGCATATCCACCAGTGCCAAAGGGGATGCTTTCTTATCTCAGCTGCATTCC
>VWZD01013694.1:34208-59486 GCA_013396695.1 Sakesphorus luctuosus | reverse complement strand
CTGAAATGGAAATTTAAATATGATTTTACTTTCCCCATTTTTCTTGTCTGCTCTGATGTCAATTTTATTAAAATTATGCATAGTTCTTGGTCACAATTAGTTGCTTTCTAAAGATGAAAGGAAAAATGCCCAAACTGTTTCAGACTTCTCTGTTACAGTAATTTCACCTTTCTGTGGTAACGAAGGGCCCTTTTGTGCTTTGTCTCCTTCAGTTTTTAATATTTACTTGGTTGGCTTAATGCACCTTATGTGTCATTACTCAGCCTCATTACCCTCCCTAAGAAACTGATGCTATTCTTTCATTGGTGATATTGTGAACACTCTCTGCTATTCTTTTTTTAAATGTTAATCATTCAAGAGGTCTTGATTTAGACTCTTAAGTCCCTTTCTGTACTTCCTTTTTATTTTCCTGTTTGGAATTAGTTGTTTTTCTGCCTCCAGAACGGTTTTGGATTTGTTTTGTTTTTTTTTTTTTTAAGGAACAAAACAAAACTGTGAATGTTTGCCCAGGAGATCTTATCTTTTATTTCCTCAGTTTGTTGAAGTGTGGTTTTGGAATGTCATTGTTCTTAATGTGCTGTGGCAATTCCTTCCTTTCATAGTATTTGAGAATTCTGATTGTTTTGAGGTGACTTTCACTCAAACTCAGGTCCCTTATTCTCTTGACCAAATTCTCTGTGTAACTAGCAATTGAAACAGCAGTCCTGACAAGTACTTACCGACTTTTTTTTTTTTTGTCTGAGGCTGTTTCCAGAAAATACCAAGAACCTGTTAGACAATTCATATCTTCCATTACTTACATAACATTAGTCCATTTGCCACATCCCCACTTCTTATCCTTTGACTGCTTCTGTTAATTGCTCTGGAAAAGAGTAATTCACCTTCTGACTACATTGATATGTCACTGATCCCTGTAATTAGATTAATGCAGTCTTTCCTTTTATTCTTCTCAAAATTAAAGGTGTCTGTTAGGTCTTAATCTCACCCCTTCCTGAACAGCAGAGAAAATATGTTTATTGTAGCTGTATAGTACATCTCTGCCTCCATTTCTTACTTGCATGTCCTTTCTTAAGTAGTTTTTTACAGCTTGAGGAGATGCTGTATCACAGTAATATACATAATGGTGGAATGGTATTACATTTTATTTAAAAGAATAAAATCTGAACTCATAAACGAAATCTAGTGACTTTAGTGAACTGTGCTAAATGACTATGAAGTATGTCATGATCGATATATTGAGTACGGTATTTGTGACAGGAGGAAGAAAAAGAAGTGAAGCCTGAATGAGAAAAGAGAACATTATTCTTCTAAGGGCATGTCCAATACTGAAAACAGGGTGGCAACTGCATACATTCCAAGATATGTCTTAGAAAGTACAAGATCAGCTAGGAAAAGTCTAACAAGTCTGAATATAGGGTTGACATTATTGGAAACTAGTATAAGGAATAGTTGAAAAATAGAATTGAAGTCCAAAAGAGAATTGCTTTGTTGACAGAAATTTTAAATAGGATTGGGTATGAAATGCAAGCGCAGATTAGCGATAAGTATTAGCTAATTATTCCATTTATTGAGCAGATTGGAGCGCATATTTCAAATACATGTCAAGAATATAATAAAAAATATATAGACTTCAAAACCCGTTTTTATTTATTCCGAAAAATAGAGGGAAAATGAGGATGATGCAGACTAAAGATTCTGAATTAAAGGCAAATTTCTACTGTTCTGTGGAAATGCATATGGCAATACATACAAGATTTTGCTAAGGAAAATGGCATTGATTAGCATACCAGGAATGCTACATTTCTTGTTCCCAGGAAATTTCTCATTCAAAATGTTTCTTCTGCCTACCCTGCATGAGCAAAGAGAAGGAGTTAAGGAGTTCAAGGCAAGGGAAGATGATCATTAAGTCTGTGATGACATGAATCTACTGAGCAAGGTGCCTGTTTAGGGTGATGTATAACAGCTGTGGCTGCTTCTGCCTATGAACTACAGTAATGGCTGCAGAATTGCTGCTCTAGTGCTGCCAACCCTCAGGGAGGATTTTGCTCTCTCTTTTTACTATGCAGTATGTAGAGCTACTTTACTTGCATTGTGAGGATAGAGTTTGCTTCTAAGAGAAACCATCTAGACTTTCAGGTTGCTGTTCTCTATTTGAATAGTAAATATAAAGCACACACTTCAGTTTTATGAGGGACTTGAATGTCCTTAGTTCTACCATTCTCCACTTCCTTGGGTTTTTATCTACAGGGGTTTATTAAAAATAATTTTCAATCCTGGGCAATTTTATATGGTTTTGTTTGCATTAGAGGTCATCCTGCATTTCTGTTACAAATCCATACCACTCAGTGACTTCAGTAGTAGTCTTCATGCTTATTTCTGTATTCGAAAAGATAATTGTTCAAACCATAGAGTTTCGCACCAGGATTGCAGGTAAGTTTTGCCTTTGAACATTTTAAAGTCTTTGGGGAAAATGTCACATGATATAAATAATTATGAAAAGTAATGTCAGAATTCACCAAATATCTGTATACTAAAAAAATCTAGTAACTATCTAGGTGTTTCTTTCCATCTCATATATTGTGCCTTTTTTAATTTGTCATTTCACAACATTTTAATACTCTTACTTAAGGAACACTTTAATAAATAACACTGAATAGTGGATAGACATTGGTGAGCAGCAAAAAGACATGAGGGGATGTGTTCCTAAATTGGAACTGAGTGAATGCTTATATACAGCATATTCATTCTGTTTCTCTTCAGATCTGAATGCATTTGATAGTTATGGTAGATTCATTCCAAGCTTCCAGAGTATGGGGACTGAAGGTGGTCTTTGAGGTACATTCATTTAAAAGATCAGTGACAAAAGTACCACTAAATCCTGGGGTTCTGCTATGACAACTGAAGTAAGAGAGTAGGAGTTTATTGTTTTGTCTACAACCTTTAAATAGAAGCAGCCTTTGGGCCCGTTCCAGTGCTTTTCTGTGAAAAACTAAACTTCTGCATTAAGTTTAGTGCTTGAATAGTACTGCTATTTTGTAAGAGTTGCATTTGTCTTGCCTTAAATTTTCCATTGTCTAGTCAGCCATCTCCCTAAGGAAGCTTTTAGAAGAATTTTTAGTGTGCTCCACACTCTGGCATGACTGGGATCATTAACCTGGCTGAGAAATCATGAATGCCCCGGCTTGATACTGCAGTGTGTCTGCCTCCTGTGGGCCACTCAGCGCTAGTGACACCACAGCTGGTGTGCTGTTCCCAGGTCCAGCTCTCCAGTGTAAGAACAACGTGGACATAACCAGTTAGCAAAGGGCCACAAAGGTGAATAAGGGACTGGATATGGAAAAGATAGGAAACAATAGTAGAGCAGTACTAATTAGACTTACACAGAGCTTTATGGCTAGGTAGGTTTTGGTACTTCAACTGTTTAGTTTAAGACAAAGCTCCGAATAAATACAAATGTGATCTTTTGCGTAAGGCTTCAGACAGGATACAGGTGAGCTGTCTTGTATCTTTACCTGCACACCACTGTCTGCATGTTGATGCTTAAATCACCTGAATTCCTTGAGCTTCAGTTTTACAACCTGAACAATTAAGGGATAATTACAGTCTTGTATGTTTATGTAAACTTTCTTATCTGCTATAAGAACAACTACAGGAATTCAAATAATTACATAAAGTTGTGCTCTCAGACAAGTGCGAGATTTCAAGGGAAACCATTGTGTTAGGCAGGTAGAAATTCTCTAACAGAAATTTTGCATTCCTATTTGATAGTGGTTTTTTTTCATGTGTTTTTTGTCTATATCTGTGCTACTCCTGCTTCCAGAGTATATGAATGGCATTACACTAAGTTTGTCCTGGGCTAAAACTGGCTGGGTTTTTTTCTTTTGCATAAATACTGTTGCTAGTGGTTATCTTTAGATAACAATATATAGGAGTGTGAATTACTTTGCATTACTTTACTTAAATATGAGACTGCAAGTTGCAAATTCTCTCCAGTCAAAAGAAATGTGAATTGCAAGAGTATACACCTCACTCAGCAGAACGCTATTAATAATGTAATTTTATAGTCATTTGAGTATTTTCTCTACCCTCATGCATTAGGGTGTATAGAACCTGCTCAATCTGAATCCCACACAGAGCTTGTGGTCTTCCTTGACCTTTAGGATTATTTTTTGCTTTTTCTAAACCTGTGAATTTGTGTCTTGGATATCAAGACATGTTTTGGGGGTATTTCTTCTTGAAGTGTCATTAGATTTCGGTATTAGGTGCAGATTTCCTTATCCTGTATTTTGTAAAAGAAATGTTATTCTAACTATGTCTGTTCTGACTGCCAGTGCCAGAATCACTGTTGTGACGTAAGTCTCATAATGTCAGCAAAAAGGCAGTTGGAATATTGTGAGGCAGGTAGGCACATTGCCTGGCACAGTGCCCAGGAGCTTGGCTGGGTCTCCCTATAATACTTGCTGCAACAAGGGTTTAATAAGTAAATGGTGTAGACTGTGAATTCATTCTGAAATCCAGCCTGATGACTGCTTTTGCACAGCCCTGTAGATCTGGCATCTCAAAATGACATATAAGTTATGCTTACCCAGGTATCTTTTAAATGAGTCTTAAATTGCATTAAGGTCCTCTGGAAATCAAATGCATAACCTCATCTTCTCATAGTAAAATATATATCTGATACTAGTTCCCATGAAAGCTCTGAATTTTGTCCTTGGTACCAAATTTGTGTTGTTACTTGTCANTTAACCACAGTTATTCCAAGTCTTCTACATTATTTCAATTTCTTTTGTCAACATTCCAGTTTCATGATAGTGAGTTCTATCTGTGAGCAATAGAAGTGAGAGTTTTTTAAGTTTTTAGGAAATGAGTTATTTTTCTTCAATTTCCTTTCTTCAGTAAAGGTTAGACACTGTGTCCCCTTGTAACTGTGAGAGTAAAATGATGCAACACAATTATGTAAATTCAGAGGTTTGTCTTCTGTTTTCTCCCTCTGTGCCTTCAGTATGCTTGGAAGATTTTGTCATGAAGTGCTTCCTGTATTGCTTCAACAGCTACTCCGTGAGAGCACTAAAGCTAAGGAGTAGGACTAAAACTGCTATTATAAAGATCCATTTATAGATTGGCTTTCTGGCTCTTCATAAATATATCACCTCTGTTGTCTCCATATTTGAATTGTACATTTGTCCTCACATGAGTGACCATTTCATCAGTGATTTTTCTTCATTTTGTCCTGAATCTTTATTATCTTTGTACAATTTGTAGCTGCTCTGGCCACTGTTTAGTTTTGGTGATCCTTAACGAAGGAATTAAATATGACTCTGACAGATAATTTTTGACATGCAATTGATGCTTTGATCTGTGACTTTCCCTTTGTCAATAGACAGAGGTCAGCATTGCTGGCTAAGCAAATCACTTAGTTTCAATTGTTATTTCTGTTCTCTGTTAACATTTTTAAAGACCATAATTCTGCAATTGTGGCATTTTCTGTAGTATATGAATACAGCTGCTTCTAACAAGTTTCATTACTACAGATGTTTTTGTTGCATCTGTGGGAGTAATTAGGTGCACCAACCTAACCATGCAAAAATTCAGAATAATATACAAACAAATTGCCCAAACCTTATGCTTTGCCATGAGGCATGTAAGCTTACAGAGTATCTGACTTGGCATGTTCCCAGAGTGCGCTGTTGACCTCCCATGTTGAGGGCTCATCTGCAAAAAAACTAGTTCGTGATTATATGAAACAGAAAGGAATTCCTATGTCCATATATCTATGCCTTTGGCTGTGTCTTTTGACCTTTTACTGTGTCAGTGGGTTGCTGGGTTTCACTGCATTTTTGAGAAGAGTGTGTTACAATCAACATTAAACTGAAGTAATTTTCTTTCACACAGATCATATCTTTTCCAAAACTATATCACATATGAGCCTAAGCTGGTTTGCAATTCTGAGTTAAACCCCAGTTCAAAGCATTGTTTAAGTCTGATATATAAATCAAAGGAAAAAGCATATCTACCATGCTTCTGCTGTGTCTTTCCTTTATTCCTTATATTATGTCATGGTAATCCAAATGGGTTATATGTTTGATTTGTGTTCTGTTATTGGTAGCATGCTTCTTTTCTTCAATCATTCAGTCATTCATTTTCTTCAATCTTCACCTATTCTTAAGGTTCTTGGGTATTTTTATATATCCCATACCGTGCAATCCTGATCATAAAAGCTGTTATTTGCCATCATGCCCAAATAATTAACACTTAGACAAACAAAAACAGAATACTTCTTATCTTATGCATGAAGGCTGTAAAAAACCCCACCCCAAGGCTTATTTTCCTTTTATTCAGTATTTGTATTTATTAATATTATTATTTCTACTCTAGATACTTTAATTATTAAGATTATATATATATATGTTATTATGAATGTCATAATGATCCAAATAGCAGATGAAAAATATATACACTCAGTATGCATAAATTGCAACTCATCACTTGACGAAAATAGGGTGTGAAAAGCTACTGGAGTATGTTGAAAGCCACAGTAATTTCTGTACCATGCTTTTTCACAAAATCATGCTGCATGAAGAGAAAGACATGTCTGTACGTACAATCAGGTTTTCATCTGCCAATCACATATCAAATAAAAAGATTCTTTTAACACTAATGCTTCTGGATACAGCTGGCTGTTGGTAGTAGCTAGGAAGCCAATGTCACTTTAATAAGTGATATTTCAATTGCTGGTACTGTGTAGAGTGGGAAATTATTTTAAAACATCTATGTTTACTGAATTTGTTTATCACAGCAAACCTTTGCTGAATGATGGTTGGATATGGGTAATTATATTTGTAATGACACATTCTTTAATTTGCTTATAAATTTATTATATAAACTTCAAGTATTTATTTCTCAAAATGACATCTGAAGTGCAAACAGGGAAGTAACAGTTATACTTATGGTTTAAATATATCTTAAGCAAATAAGATAATCTCTTACTTGATGGAATTATGCTAGTGGTGCTTTGAGACACTTGTAACACATATTTAATCAGCAAATATAACCAATATTATCAGGTCTATGCACCTAAGTCCATTTTAAATTAATACATTTTGGCTTCTCAGGAATTAACATAATTAGCTATTATAAGCTTCAAGATGGGTTTGGGTACTGGTGATTTAATTATCTACAAAATCCAGTTCATCTTGAATTCCTGCTTATCAATAGCTTGCACACGGTGGATGTTGGAGTAGTTGGCCTTTGCTTAACAAATGCTGACTGAAGTCAGAATCGCATGTTTGGTACAAATATGCTAGAATAATTTTAATTAAATCAGTTATTGATCTTATAAGGATATACATATGTGTCATGTGATTTCTTTTCAAACTATGAAAGCCTCCATCTTTGCTTAAACTTGGAAAAATTTGAGATTACCACTTATCCTCCACAACTTGAGCATTGTTTCACCTGCAAAAGTGCTAACAATGTTGAAAGCCAGAGCTGTGCAGACCAGCCAGTGCTGTGCAGACCACATGGTATGGAGATTCAACCAGAAATCAGGTCTTCCATTGTGAGGTGGGCATAAGCAGAGGATAAATGGTCAAGCACACAGTGACTATGGAAAACCTTGCCTGACTGAAGTACAGTTTGGGTGCTATAACTGTTATCTCTTAGGCAGGTGAGGACTACTTTAGTTATGATTCTTCATGAAAAAGGCCAAGTGTGCATAGACTGATTATACATGCAAGTACCACTTCAAATCGATAAAATACATAGAAACTATAACAAAAGTAAAAAAAAATCATGTAAATAACAGCAAAGGTAATAGGAGCAAAAATGTATGATGATATCCAGTTTTTTTACTTTTATTCAACAAAAAGCAGCTTATGAAAAGAATGACACATACAGAAAGATCTATTAAGACACAAATGATTCTTTCTGACCCAGATGTAGTAAATTTAGTACCCTAGAAAGCACCAGTTTCCAGCACAACTTACTGCTTATTTCATACAGCCTATTGCATAAATTCAAATTATAGTATAAATATAGGTCTAAATCTGCATCTGCAAAGCTTGAATCCAGTCTACATTTAGCACAACATAAATGTGATGGGCAGACTGATGCAAAGTCAAACTGCATCTTGTGTGGGCCTTAAATAGCATTTGGCTTTCATAGAGTTTTGTATTTTTAAGCACTAGAAAACTGCGTTGGTCTCAATTTAGGTGTTCTCATAAACAAGGTGGATACAACTGCAGCTTAGATTTATGGTCTTGTCCAGAATTTTTCAGTTGAAATGCAAACAATTAAACTTTTCCAAATAGGCTTTCTAAATATGTTTCACTTTAATTGAGAACTCTTGGATATCAGGTACTCATCAAACATGTAATAGGAAATATTTCTATTTGTGATGGTTTGTGTCAGCATTATAATTTTTCTTAAGAAATGCTAAATTTATTTCATGGGCCTAATTACTAGGTTTGATGGAAAATTTGAATGTGATTTTTCATACAGTTATTGTTTTCCTGATCTTGAATGCTGTGTGTTTCATGAAATGCTTTCTAATTGCTCATAACCTCCTAGAAAGGAAACACTTAAACTGTTGATTTAAAAAGAAAATTTTCAGTTGCACAAGGAGGATAATTTTCCCCAATGTACAGTCTACTTATTTGCAACTGCTAAAAAAATCTGGTTTTTCTTAAATCTTGAGAAACAGGAGAAAAATGGATCAAATACTGGTCTTAGTGAACTCAAAGTAAAATTCATGTGCACTTAGGTGTATTCAGGATTTCATCTTCTATTTAGTAAACATTTAGATTCTTTTAGTAAAATCTATCATTACATAAATTTGTTAGACTTTACATGTACCACACAATTCCAAGATAAATAGCTGTAATGTGTGATAGGCAAAGTAGCATTATCCCAAGGCTGCAGACCTGCAAAAATGTTTGATGTAGCTAAACAGAAAGCAAATAATGTAGTTAATATTTAAGCTAAAATTTAGTCATGCAAAATTTTGGATTTGAGATAAATGTGCACACTATAATCACCATCTTTGCTGGCAGCTATAAAACCAGTATGCAGTACATCTGTTATAGAACCCATCAGTGATTGCAGCAGACAGATAGAAGAGCTATGAGGACAAGACCAAAATTAAAACAGGAAAAGAATGTAATTGAATATTCTTTGTCTATTCCCAGCTCTGAATTTCTCTATGAATCTGCCTACTCCAGCTTCTGTCTGCTGGGTGTCCTTTTTCCAGTTCTGTTGTTTTAAGTCATCCTGCTCTTCAGATGCATTATCTGTTCCTTATAAAAATAAGGGCCAGGTAACATGGTCTTGTACAGCACTTTGAATCTGTACCAGTGAAAAACCTTTTTTTCTGAACTAAGCCATTACCAGTTACCAGTTATGATCTGCATTGAAGATCATTTGGATATTTAAATCAAAACCTGTTTGGTTTTTTTTAACAGCACAGATAAGGTGACTGCTGACATTGCTGTCTTAAGGGGGTTTCTTGTAGTTTCCACTGATTGGACACTACTGTACAAGTCTGGTGATGTATAAGGAGAAGCAGAAGCCTGTTTGCTCTGTCTTTTGCTGTGCTATATTTGGGCTTAAGAAATACAAAATCAGAAATAATGGTACCAAACTAAGAAATTGCATCATGAATTAACAGGATTAAGATTCAAAGTACCAATTAAAACAATGCTATTTTAGCTTAGTCCGTTTTGGTTTGGGGGGTTTTTGAGTGGAATTTAATTTCAAATATTCATAATTTAAAGCTGAAATCAGTCAGCCAGTTACTAAGACTGCACTAAATTTGTAAAATTAATCTGTCAAAAATTATGCTATGGCAGTTTACTTCTAATTCATGAAACACATAGTATAGTGGAGGGAACTTCAAGGACTTTATGCACTGTAAGGCCAAAGAACAATTAAAGGTTTAATCACCTCTGTGGTGGTTATGGCTGGTAAAATCTCTCAGGCAATATGTGTGAACCATTTTATAGTTCCATTTTGGTTATGTAGGCACTAGTTCAAGTAATTATATTACCGGACTGCCTTGTAACATTTGGATAGCTCATTTCTGCGCTATCCATTACCGATGAAGTAGACCACACTGTTTCCATAGAGATGATCTCTCTCTTTTATCTCTTGTCATATAATTCTCCATGCAACACGCTAAATACTCTAGAAGAACAGAGGGAGAAATTCTTCTTTGACATCTACCCCATTGTTTTCAACTTCAGTATTGTTTATTCCTATGAGAACAGTGATCTTTTTGATCCATGTTTTCAGAAAATCAGAATATTGTGAGACAACATGTAAGTACAGAAGCAGTTTTCCCTTTTAAATGGTCCATTGCCGAAGAGCTGGTAAACTGTAGTTTGTTGTCAGGATCCTAGGTTTTAAGAAAGGATTTTAAAACTGTGAGTTTGAACTTTCCACTTAAATTCACAGTGTGGGGGTTTCTTGATGAGTTTCCATTGTTTGACTTGTGGGAACTAAAGGACATCAGGATTAGGAGTTTATGAAAGGGGCTGAACCTCTAATACTGGTCATGTATTCATGCAATCTGCAATGAATTGATGTAACAACAGTACAGAGGTCTGCAGAGTAAAGGGGTGTGTCAAATATGACAGAAGGTAACTACATGAAAATGATAACCTTTTTAGATTTGTGGAAAAACAGTTTCAAAGGCAAGTTTATTTCATATTAGAGACATTTTGTACCCTACTGTAGTACTGAAGAGAAGTCTGCACTCCTGATTTCTTTCACCTTCTTACACTGTGACTCTGACACCTGATTACTATGAGGTGAACACAAATAGTTGCACGAAACCAGGATTTTTTGAATGTCTACCTTACCTTGCTGTGTATGTGAGGTTATTTACTGCTGAATAGAGACAAGAAAATCAATTGGTCATTTATGATGTGAGCAAAAGGGTACACACTGGAGGTTCCTCTGGATTGAAACAAATATAATAAATCTGTTCTCTAGCCTGTCAATATATATGTAGACATCCTCTCCATCACTGTTTTGTTGAAGTAAAGAAATTGGATTTTCATCAATAAATGATTCTATCTTACACAAACTTTGGCCTGCACTCAGTGCTTCTGCCTCTTTCAATACCAGTGTAAGTTTTTCTGACCCTCTGTGTTTAGGATAAGCAATCCTGCTCGTTGCTGAAAATTCCAGCAAGTGAAAACACAGTCTGGATTTCAAATCATGCAGTATTTTTACAAACTCACATACATGCACTGAGAAACAGAAATGAGCCTAGCAAACCCTGAACTGCTGTAGATTAGCATGGCAGTGGAGATTTGAGGGGCTAATGATCTGCTGCATTCTTTCTTGAACTGTTGATCTTATTTAGGAGACATGTACCAATATTTCCTGCATGTAGAGTACATGTTTTATCTTTCCTTAAAACAATAGGCAGGTATTAATGTGCACACATTCTGTTTGTTTTGTTAGAGGGGTTTGTTTCTGCAATGTACATGCAGCAAGTGATAATTCATGTTCACGGAGTGAAATTGCTAACTCTCCTTCACATCTGACAAAAAGGATGCTTTCTTTATAGCTAACTACAAAATTAAAGTGATTTTTGAATCTGACTCTGACAGAGCAAATCCAGCTATGTTATTAGACTAAAGCTTATGATGCATTTTCAGCATGGTATCAAGATACTGCAAACTGTGTTGCACATGCCTTATATATACAGGATCTTTATCTGTAGCCTTTTTTTTTTTTACTTGAGTATATTAAAAAGTACTTTTTAGCTGTTCTAAGAAATTATTTTACAATTAAAGAACTGTTTCTCGGTTTTCTATTATTTAACACTCAACTTTATATTTGATATGTTATTTTATACAACTGTTTACCTAAATGCGTTTTAAAAAGAAAGAGTAGGGCTTTACATGTGACATTTTTTGAAGTTTAGCTTAATAACCAATTGTTTTATTCATTCACTTGTTCCCAAGGAACAACACTGTCTGAAAAGAAAGCGTAAGGTTTATTCCAGTTGTCAAAATTATTGTAGTAAGCACCTTGGAATTATAAGTATTAGTATAAATTGTAGCTATAAACCTATCAAATATGATTATGGCAATCAATCTAAGTAGAAATATAATCATATTATTCATGTATATACTTAATAGTGTGAAAATATGAATCTCAAGAAATATAATCAAATAACTCGGAATAATATAGTAATCACATTAATGAGAAGGACCCTGATTTGTAAATTCCGTAGGCCTGACCACCATGATTCAGTCTTAAATGCCTAAAATGTTTGTTGCCTGGTAGATAAATGTTTGATTTGCAAAGGGTCATAGCAGAAGTACAGTGATGGGTTTTTGCTCCACTGGAGAGTGAAATCATAGATTTGGTAAAATATTTTTCCCTGCATTTAGACTTTTCTTCATTCATTCATTAAATGTTGAAGGTTTTAGATATTAATGCTTTTTAGTCCTTCAAAATAAAAACCTGAGCACACAGTTACGGTATTGCAGATACTTCTGACGTTATTTCAGAGAATGAAAAAGAGAATGAAAAGGACAGCAAGCTATGGAGCAAGTGTCTGGGGGATTTTATGTTAAGCATAACCAACAAAAATATTAGTAACTGTGTTAAGTAGAAGAAGAGCACCGTGTACAATATTAGATTGTAAGGACTGACTAAGCTTTTTAAAAAGGGACAAATTCTGATATCTTTTCTTAAAATCATGAATTAAAAAAGGATATAGAAGCCTAAGTAGGGGAAAAAAGATATACTTTTTAAAACCCTTTGTAGCCTTATGACATTCTGTTCTAAACCATCTGTGAAATTCTCAAATATAATAAATGCAAAAGTTTTGCTTTAGATATTCAAATTGGTACATGCAACAATTCTTGCCTGCAGACTCAATTTTACTGTCCACTTCTCTCCACCTTAGATAATTACGGGCTTCTCTGAGGAACTCTCAGTTCATTATGTACTCACCTATCTAAAACACAGTCTTTGAATTGGCTTAATTGCTTCAGTCAGCCAAGTCTTAAAAATATCCTATTTGATTATCTCCATAACAGAAAATCTTATTTTCACTGTATGACTGGAAATGCCAATCTAAATTGTATCAATTCCTTTATGTATCTGAAAACAGGTTAACTGCTTAGAAGAAAATAATAACTTCTCTTTTATTTGGTTCATTGATTCAATCCGCTAACTAGTCAGACATCACAATGTCTTTCAAAATGTTCATTTTTAAAGTATTACCTTTCCCTCTATTTAGATGAAAATATATTTCAGGATTAGATTAAAATGTGACCAAATAAATACATACTTTATACTATTAAAAAGGTTAGTGTTTCTGGGGATCATGGGACTAGTAAAATTGGGTCGCTCTGTCTACCTTCAGCAGTAAATCAATGGGACTAGAAATGTATTTTTGTTAGAATATTTATATTCAAAGAGGAAATGCCAGCCTCTCCAGATAAAAGAATGTAATCCATATTTCTGCTTGCTGAAACTGCTGTAAAATTAGTAGTGGCAATAAGAGTGAAGACGAAAACTCAAGTCATCCCAAGTCTCTTCAGCTGTTGGTTTAAAAAGGGTCGCTGAAGTGCATTTGGGTCTCGGAAAAAAAATGCGGAATTTTCCTACAAGGTGAGAAAGTACTGGTGTGCCAAGCATTAACTTTCCTGTCCTCATCACCCAGATAAACTAATAGTGCCTCCTTCTTGTTGAGCTGTGTATTCTGGGGAAAGGTGAGACCTTTTGCTTGCTTTTTCCAGACCTCAGTCAGGAGCTACAGTGTGAGGCTGCTTTTTGTGTTTTGCTCCAGCTTTTACCCTGGCCTTTTCAAATGCTGTCCTGCACATATCTCAAAGCCAGACTATGATGTTACTTCTGGAGAGTGGCGAGCTTGCTTTCCCTTCCCCTGTCTGAGTTCTTCCCCCTGTAGCTAAATGTAAGCAGTTTCAGCACATTTAGCACCCCACAAATGCAGACTTTGTTCTGAAATGAGAGCTTTAACATGGAAAGATTTTTTAAACAATCTACTCTTGCATTAGTCACCTGAATTTGTAAGGTGCAAGATTTTGTGTCAGGAAAGCATTCTTCTACTGAAATCATTTGCATGATCAGATCGGATCAGCTGTCCTTATACCATTTGGGGATCATGGGTTGCTTGTTTCCTGTGTCTCCCTGTTTCTTTCTTCTGCTCTCTTTTTCAGTAGGTTTTAATTGCCTCGTTGAGATCTGTTTCAGGACATTTACTGGTAGAGATTATTATCTGGAAATGAAGCATTCCCTCTACATTTAGGCTTGTTGACTCCCTTTGATTTGAAAGAGCCGTTCAGTTCCAGTTCAGATAGTTGTCCTTTAATGAGGCAACAGGTGAGGTTACCTGTTACAACCTTCAGTGATGGGAATGTAGTCTAATTGTTGTATGTGAAGATTGAAAATATTGCAGTTATTGCAGAGCTATCCCCAATTTTAGGAGGAAGTAGAAAACAAAGAGCATTATAGCATAGGGAAGAGCTCCATTTTAGTTGGTTTTGTGGCTTAGGAGTACACAGATAACAATTACTGTTAAGAGGAAGAGAACCAGGAGAGATCTGAATAACAAAAGGGAAGAAGAAATTTGTAAAAAGTGAGAACTGTTTAACCCCACTTTAATAAGCAGTGCAATGCAATAGGTACAAATATGTGGAGCATAACAGATGGTACTGAGAACCCCACAGCAACATTGTGTATTTGAGGGTGTTCATTTCAGAGTAGCTCGTCTGGTCCCAAGTAACTCAGCAGTTACGTTTTGGGACTGTTTCATCCAAATGGAATCCATGTTGTGCACTGTGAGATTGCTTTGTGAAATCGTGGCACTAGAGATCTCCCCAGAAAATTGGCATTCAGATAAGAATGTGTTAAGATGAAAATAGTATCTGAATTTCAGTCTAGTGTTCCAAGTGTAAACTAAAATGTTAATAGGGACATGCCCATAAGTCTACAGTATTTGAGAAGCATGTATTATTAAAAAAATTTAGTGAGACCTATTTTAGATGAATGCAGTGGTGAGACTGAATACTTTTCCCCATTTTTAAAACTGCTATCTGAAAGGCCTTTTCCCTAACTGTGCAATCATAGAATCATAATTTTTTTTAGCTGTGCTGTAAAGACTTTTTTGAAATGTAACAAGAAAATATCCATTAATGTTAGCAATGGTACTTTAACCCTATTAAGGCATCTTTGACACAAGGGTATAGACTCAGCTTCGGGGCAAAATGATTCACATCTGCCTATATTGTCATCTTGATTTACTTTTAATTTGTGTTTTATTTTATGATATTACATTACAGCTCAATCTAGGAGGTAATGGATTATTACAGATCTGTAAAATTCCAGTAACAATCATATTTGTCTTTTACCTTTGCCTGTACAGCCTTTTTTTGCTGGGGGGGAAAAAAAATTGTTCCTGTCTGAGTTTGTGGATTTGAAGCCCCAGGTTATATTTTATTCCTTCTCCTGCTTTCTACCTTTTTTCTCCCTTGAATTCTTCTGTTTTAACATTTAAACGTTATGCACTCCCATTGTTGAAGATCGAAGTGCTATATAGAAATCCATTTCTTTTTCTTTGTTGCATGTAGTGTTCCTGTCAGTTCAGTTTAGTGTAACCTTAAAGAAGGGTTTGATTTCAGTATGTGCTTGATTTCACATTGCCTGTCACTGATAACAAATGTATCCACAGTCATCCAGGGCTGAATGCATTTCTGTGCTACTTCCTTTCTCAATCTTTTAGATATTATTCTATGACTATTCTATTTTTTGTCCTCTGACCAGCATTCTCCCATAAATGAAATTATTTAAAACTGAAAGCATTGTATTAGAACTAAAACTTTTTATTATGTATTTTCCTCAGGTTTAGAATTCGAAAACCCTCAACCACAGATTAAAACTACTTTTAATCACATCAGATTCCTTATAGCCTCTGAATGTTTAAATTTTAAATGCATTACACTATTTTACCAGTTTTATTTTCTGGTGTGTTTTTAAGGTCTGTGATGCAACAAGTGCTGTACCATATACCAAATGGGAAACCTGCCATAATGTTTAGTTGTGGCATTTCCTTCCAGAAAAATGAGTGAGTGTAGCATATATCATTAATTGGTGCATAGTTCAGCATGAAATATTTGCAGTATTTTTAGTAAACACGTACAATGTTTCTGGGTTTGACTTTTTTTTGTAGTTGCTTATATAAAAAGTATTGTTATTAATTTATTATCTTTAGTTTGACTATACATTAAATTTTTAATAGCTTAGCCATTTTTTTTCCAGCATTTGCATTCCTCTCCCGCCCCACTTTTATTGTACAAATGCACAATTGATATGGGTTTTTTTAATGTTGTTGTGGAGGTTCTTGTTTTCTCTCAGAACAATACATCCTACTACTCTGCAAGCAGATCTGTTCATCATTGCCATTATGTGTTTATGCAATGACAATCACAGAAATATAGAATCATTTAGGTTAGAAAAGACCTCGAAAATCATTGAGTGTAGCCATTAACCTAGCACTGCCAATTCCAGCAATTCCACAACTAAACCATATGTCCCATTGCCACATATACATGTCTTTTCAATACCTCCAGGGATGGTGGCTTAACCATTTCCCTGGGCAGCCTGTTCCAATGCCTGACAGCACTTGCAGTAAAAACAGTTTTTCTGATACTCAATATAAACCTCCCTTGGTGCAGCTTGACACTATTTTGTTTCATCATGTCGTTTGTTACCTGGGAGAAGAGACCGACCCTCACATGTCTACAGTCTCCTTTCAAGGAGCTGTAGAAAGCAGTGAGGTCTCCCTGGAGCTTCCTTTTCTCCAGGCTAAACAACTACAGTCAAATCTGACCATTTAGTGAAAGAATGCTTGGTGATCAAAAGGATCTGAAGTAGCCAGGTGGCTACTTCATAGTGATGACCAGACATGAAATTGTGTGACGTTTTTTGAGACATTGTAAATATGACACACTCCTGTTAGTTCATATTATTTAGCTGTTTAAAAAGCAACTGAGACTTTTCTTTCAATGTAAATTGAAATATTAAAAACAAAGCAAAGCAAAATGAAACAACCAACCAACCAAAAAAAATCCTAAATCAACAACAACAAAAATAAAACCAAACCACCCCCCACCGCCACCCCCCCCAAACCAAAAATCTGTAGTTTACTGGAAAAGGAATTAGAGGACTTTATTTTAGAATTCCCTAGCCCAGAAATTATATTCCAAGGTTCAGATTATTTTCCCAACGGGGAATTGCTGGCTGATATTTTTGGATGAACTTGGATTAAGCTTTCTTTTCTAGCAAGTATGTGGATATTGAGCATACACTAATGATGTTAGTGGTACTACCCAAGGTAATCAGCAGCATAGTTCAAATGCAAATTTTAGAAAATCATTAAATAAATATTCAAATGCATTTCCCCCACAAACTCTTCTATGAATGTTACACTGTCTTCACCATATAATTCCTACATGTTCATTGAGTTAGGAATTTCAGTGGTCCTCAGTGTATATTGACCAGAAGATTACCATTCACTTTTAATTTCTAAATAAAGTCACTGCAGCTTTCTGAAGGTCTCCCAAGTCGTACTTGGAATTAATGTATTGAACTAAGTGATATTATGAAACTGAAAATATTTATTTGTTCATAAACCAGATTTTTACCTTAGGCTAATGCTGAATTTGTTGACTTAAATCATTGTTAGAAATGGTCTGCACAAATTCAAACTGATGCTGTATGTGGGAGACAGCTGGTTGTCATGGTAACTGTAGTGCAGCTTTTAATTCCACTTGGTGAGTAATGCTAACACAATGTTGCTGAATAGACCATGGCTTAGCAAGTACAAGTATCTTGAATTCTCCATGTCGGTTTTACGAAGCAAGAAAATGCTTTGTTCAGAAATACATACTGCATCCTTTTGGGCTTAATGCTTTTGAACAGAGACATTAAGAAAATATATATCTAAAAAGCTACAGGGTATCAAAACTATACAGAGAACGTTTATTGGTGTGGCTCTCAAAGAACCTGAACAAGGTATTAAAATTAAGAGACAGACTGTAAGATATCTATAACTAGTGAATAGGGTTTTGTTTTCTTATGACTATTTGTTGCTGAGTTTTTAGTGTAGATCTGTTGAAGAAATGGAGGAATATAAAATTTAAGATGGCAGAAGAGCACAAAAGGGCCAATCAATTTTTATTTTTTGTTTATGTGCAGAAGAAAATAGAATATTAAATTATTTCATTGTTAAAATTGAGACATTGATTTAATGCTGTTTTTAAGAGAGGACCTTTTTTTTTTTCATGTACTATGTCCTGTATGACAGAAACAAAACCCAGTAAATTTAGGTGTAGTTGGGGAAGTAGGATCAAAATCTATTGATTAGTTTGCTAATTAGTACTTTCTAGACCCTGATACTCACTATAAAACTACTTTTGCTTTATATTAGATAATATAGAAAAATGAGAATACAGATTTTAGTAGTCTGTGCCCTTGGCAGCAGTATTTCCATATCATTGTGGATATATAGATCTCCAGGACCCAGAATTCCTTATGATAAAAAACTCTCATTGCTAAGGTAGACAATTTGGGACTCTGCAAGTTTTTCACAAGTACACTGTCTTTCAGCTAATAATGTTAGTTATTAATTTTGGACATCGTGTTAGCCCTTCACTTGGCATGAGAGACTCAGTTTTTTTCTGTATTGATTTTTTTCCCTTTTCCTGCTTGAGCACATTTCTTTCAGGTCCTCACTGCTAAATAATTAATTCATACTCTCAGGTACTCATGTCAGTATCTGGTAGTAGCAGTATTAAAAGTCCAGAAATGCATGTGTAGGATTCAGCAAAGTACTCCCATCCTATTTAATGCAGAAAGTAAAATGGAAAGTCCAGGAGAAAGAGGTAGTGAAATAGTGAACATATTAAGTTTTTATGTTAGAAAATGAACATTGCTACTGTCTAAAATAAAGGCATATCAGTTTGATAGGAGACTGGAAGTTATTTAGCAAGAATGATAGCACACTTTCAAAAAAAATCCTTCAAATATGGCACTGGAAGTCCTTGAGAATGTCTGAATTATACACACAGTTGTTGTGCCTGACTGATAATATGAAGCCCTTTAAAATAGAGGCCTTTGGTACAAATTTTTGAAGATATTAAATACACTGATGCCAGAAGAATTGACCTTTATGGAAAAAGATTAGAAAATCAGTAGAGCAAGAGGGAAGATCAAAAATATTCAAACCGTAGTGAATGCTTGCATATAACAATGTAAACCAATTCATTTTTCTGCTGATTAAATTGCAAATTTGCTGCTTATATAACTCATTTACAAGACTTTAAAAGTGAACACTTCATGGCATATAGATCGCTATTTTTAATGAACATGTTGCTGTTGCTTTTCCAGAATGCAGCCCTGCAGCACTAATACTTGAAAACTTCTATTAATTCAAAAGCCATGAGCAAGACAAAAAGGCGATGCTTTCCCATTTGCTCCTGTAGTAGATTGCAAACGGAAAGCAGCTTTATATTTGGAAGAATTAAGATAATTATTCTTCTCTTTTGTTTGATCTAAGAAATGGGGAGACAAGACTGAGGTTAAGTTCTTAGTTCTCAGTCTTTATTATTATAAGTAATAGTTTCCTCCCATATAACTTTAGTTAGGTTAGCACCTATCTGAGTATTTAATGGAATCCATTATATCAGAAATCTATTACATTAAATTAGGAATCCTCATTCTCCACAATCACTGAATGGGAATGAGGAGATGCTCCTCCTGGGCTTAGTTCCGACCTCAGCTGGATTCATTCACTGCGTAAGAAGTCTCAAGTGACCTTCTTTAGCATCTCAACTCAAAGGTACTCCCTTGAGGGAGAGTGATATAGTGCATACTGCCCCAGAAATATAGTACTGTCCTCACCCAGTGTAAACTGAGTTTTCAAGTTAGTGATGACTGATGACAAGTACTGATAATGTGTGTAGTATTTTAAAATCTTAATCAGGAACATCATCACTATTTCATAGCAGCTGAGCTGCAGAACTTGATTTGACTAGAGGATTAAGATTTTAGTTCAGTCAGCTTTTAGAAATGAAGTTACTTAAAATATGTCAAGTGACTATTTTTATGGTAACAAAGAAAAAAATTGTTTAAGTGCCTAGCTGGTTTCTTAGCATCTGTAAAACATTAAGAAATAAGAGTTAGATTTCTTCCAACATTCTTCAACTAACACAAATGTATGAAGTCATCAGTAGGGAGGTGGAGACATGGTCTGATGAAAGGTTCACTCAGACTTCCATTCTGATTGTTACTGGATTTTACTGTGGATAATGTTAGCAAGTATTTTTGATTTTCACATAACTCTGTGGCAAAACCCTTAGAAAAAATTAATAGAATGAATCAAGATAGACAGTCCTTAAGTTCTTATTCTCTCCAGAAAAATTAGTAATCTGTGATGAGAACAGTAAGAGCACATGTGATTTAGCTGGAAGTAAAAGTGTTCTCTTTGGCTCTGAATGCTTTCAGGCTGAACTAAAAGACCAACACAACAAACACACGCATGTACCTATGTAGGCATCCCACAGTGTTTTATTTTCAGAGCTTCCTTGTTACTCTAGTTTAGATTTTTGGTGAAAACCTATGTGCGAATATATTTGCAGGAAAACCAACTTGCATTCTTTCTTTAAAAAAGGAATGGGGGAATTCCTCAGACAATACTCTTTTTCTATATATAACCCTGCATTAGAACAGCTTGGGAAACAGTAGTATTCTTAATGAGTTGACAACTTACTTTTCAGATGCACTCCCTTTCCCTTCCTTTTCTGTCTAGTTCTCAAGAAAGTAAGACAGAAACAAAGGCTCACATCACCACTGTGGCACAAACTTGGACCCACTAGTGCTGATAATTAGCTCATGTAAATGCAACCTTGGATAAATTTCTTTAGTATCTGTGGTCTTTCTTCATACACAAACTATGTACTGAATCAGTGGTTTTGGTCTAACTAGATGTTCAGCACAGCATTTGGTCAGAACTTTAGAGGTGAAATTTGGACTAACATTTCATTGTCATACTAACCTCAGTATCTTATCTTTTGTGTCCACGCCGGGTGTATCAGAATCATGAAGATGTGTATGTGTCTGATGGAGCAGGGTACATGATTTTGCATGGGAGGTTCAGGGAGAAGCAGCTACTAACAACTTCAGGCACTGACTCTAGTGGAGTAGTGTCTTCTTCATACTCAATAGCTCAATTATGAGAATTCTCTCAAAATGCCACTTGCTATCATTGCTATACATCCACTTTACCACCAAGGAACATAAGGGACGTGAGTACTTTCATCCAAATGCGCATACGTCTGTGACTCAGAACTCTCTTCTGCTGATGTAAGTATGCTCAGCTTTAGTCGCTTTTTTACATTTCTTTTTGCGACACATGTTTTATGCCTGGACTGTAGAAGCTAATAAATTGACTGCGTAACTGAAATTCAGGAAGCAAATTATTGTTTTGGCAAGATGGAGACTAAAATATATCAGTTTCTCAAAATGGAAAAAAGAGTTTTGGAACAGAAGGAGAAATTGTATTTGCTCCTCTTGAGGAGGTGTATTTTTTTGACTGTTGTGAGGATAGTGAACTTATGTCCTATAATAGAGTGAAAGAAGGTGTGACTATGCATACATGAACTACAGAAAAGGCAGTCTTACTGCTTTTCTTTTTCAGGGACTCAACTTTCTCTATATAACAGACCAAAGGAATGTAGTGATCTTGCATCTGCTTCAACAAATGTGTGCTTTACCCAAGTTATGGCTTGCAAGAGTAACGCTGGGTCTGAATTGTTTAATGACTATAGGCAATAGGGATCATTCTGGAGGGATAGCATCCAAATGATTCAATAGCTGCAGAATATTGCATAATTTTGTGTTGTGGAAATCTTAAATTTACTTCCTAAAAGACACAAAATGCTAAAACTATTTTCAGCAGTTTCAGCTTTCTTCCAGTATCAGAGAGGGGCAATGTTTCAATAGTCATCAAGTGGCAATGTCAGCATTTCATTGCAGTCATCTTTATGAAAAGGCAGCACCAGAAAAACACTTAATACTTGGACATTGTATGCAATATAGAAATTCACTTTGCCTCAGGAAAATTGTATCACAAGATTATTAAAAATTTCTGAATTTATCTTTTTCACTACATTCCCACTTACGTTACTGAATGAAATTTATATTTCTCTGACTTAACTAAGTGTGAATATCGCATCAGTGAAATTAGAAATCCTATCACCTAGTATGATTAAATAGTTGCAATATTCAGCATTTTGAATTACTGTATTACCTAGTGGTTGTATGACTCTGTACTCATAAATGGATATACACAAATTATCTAAGGCTTTAGAAAAATCATAAAATCTGTAATTGTATGTGCTGTACTCAATTAAAATGCATATGATTTTTGTTTAGTACAAGGGAGAATTTTCTTATGCACGTAAGCCACTTATTAGACTTTCTTTTAATCAAATTGTGCTTCTCCAACTTTAGAAGTATTTTGTTAACATTTTATGTCTGACTGTTGGGAAATATTCTCTTTTTTTCGATTCATAATATTTTCTTATATGTGATAATTATAAAGCTATTCAGATAGACTATTAGGAGGCCCACATTAACACAATTCATGTAGTTCAAAAAAAGAAATTAAAACTTGTCATGGCAAAAATATGTATGCCAGTTTACCCAAGACAGAATTCACGATTTCTTTTTCTAAACTGGTAATAGTTATCTATAGCTGAATTTGATGGTCAATGAGCTGTAGAAGGTATTTGGTTACTCAGGTATCCTGTGTAATTATGATGCCCCTCCTAAGATCCATGGTGATAGCTTTGTAATTATGTGGCTGAATGTTCCACATAGCTCATGAGATTATTTCTTGTGTCCTTATATTTTAAGTTACAACAGTTCAGCAGAAGTCCATCCCATTCCTCTGAATGCATCTGCAACTACTAAAACTACAGTCTCATCAATGTAACAAAATTGAATATGCTTATCATCTTTCCAGAAAAAATTTTCTCATATTTAATGCCTGGAGATGAATTGAGCTTCTAAATAAAAAGGAAAAATACGCCTTCATTGCAGGCTGCTCAGAGGAAAATGCAGCATTTCTAGGAGCTGGTGCATCCCTGAAGGGCCCAGTGAACCAAACTCCTAATAGGGTGAGTCTTCCTGTAGAGCGCACTGCCAGAAGCCATCCTTTTTAAAAATGAAGCTGCAGTGAGTCTCTGTGGGCTCACAGGGAAACAACAGAAAGTTACAGTGTGAGTTTTGGAGTGAGTCCAAAATCCTTTAAGACTTCAAGGATCTTACCCAAAAACTCAATAAATTCCAGTTGGAAACTCAAAAGCCACCCTTAAGATCTCTTACGTTCCCAGCAAGATGAATTTTATGCGTTCTTTGACATAACTTTTTGCATTATGGCAAGTCCATTGTGAACTCTGCTTGACTTGCAATAAGGAGCCCTACATAGAAGCAGTCATGTAGTGCTGTCTGAAAAATCTAATGATTAACCTAATAACAAAATTGTGTTGTGTTTTATATCCACTTGATATAATGTTATTCCCTCATTGATTTCTGTTGGGCTTTACAGTGTTTTTTATGTAGACAACAATTAGGCAAAAGGTACATTGCCATGAAAGGGTAACATTTGGAAATTTTAAAGTGATATTGCTCATTTGGGGTTTTGGAATACATGCACACAAAAAATATTAAGAAATTGTCAGCAGTACATAATTTACAGGTGTGGTTCTTAATCCTTGTTCTTACATTATGTCTGCTGGAGCAAATAAGTTTGTGGTTGTCACAGATTCACTGCATTTTCTGAAGCCTTTGCAGAATCACCTGTTTAAACTGGTACTCAGGTTGCTCCAAAGTCTTTTTTCGAAGTCACCACAACACCACAGTTAAGTATTATGGCCCTCTCTATAGGTGGAGCCTGAGTTTGTGGGAGATTGCTAGCTGACTCAACAGTGTAATGGAAGGACTTTGATTATTGGCGTTTATTTAGAGCCACGAGGTTCCCCGGTACTGCTACAGATGAAAGATATCTTAATTTTATATTTGATTTCAGGTATCGTGGATCTTGCATTCTTGTTTAGGAATGGTAGTATAGCAATTCAGGTGATTCTATTTTTATTGATTCTATTTTAGGGTGTCAGTAGTTATCTGTAACTGATATTGCTGTCATGACCATCACTCAGTATAGGAGACCGAGCTTTTGTAAATTTAGTGCTAAAGATCTCTTCAGTTTTAAGAACAAATACTAAGAAACAATAGAAATATGTGTGTCTTCATTTTTTTATTGTTCTCTGTGAAATCTGTTTAATTGTTTTATTTTTAGGCATTAATTTAAAAATTTCTAAAATAGGTGTCTACATTAAATAAGTGGCTCAGGTTTCAAGTTTGTGGCCTGCAGCTCTTGTATTTGTCCAGCACATTTTCAAAAAACTTGTTTCTTAATAAAATAATGCAATTTTCATGCTCAATTTTTAATTGCATTTGAATCTG
This sequence comes from Sakesphorus luctuosus, assembly GCA_013396695.1. Taxonomy (NCBI): domain Eukaryota; kingdom Metazoa; phylum Chordata; class Aves; order Passeriformes; family Thamnophilidae; genus Sakesphorus; species Sakesphorus luctuosus. The sequence continues at coordinate 34,916 of VWZD01013694.1, read as the reverse complement.
CCATGACACTATAGTTTTTGTAACTCCTTTTCTTTGTTGTGAGTGTTTTATGAACTTTATTAACTGTATACTGGTGTATGCTTTAATTACCAAATTCGTGAGTCCTTAAAAGGACTTTTAGATACCTTGTAAAACAGAGAAAAAACCCAAGACTTTTCTAACTGCATTATGGAATTCTATCATAAAGCTTTTGAATACTCTCTCAAGAGCAGGTAAACTTTTGTGTGGCCATAGCGCCTGAAAACTATCCTGTCCTCTCTGTTATAAACTGTAGGAAATATATGCATGCTTTTAAGTCTGCATTTTTGCTCTTGACTCATGCCCTTTTTGTCCTTGTACTCGTGCTGGCTATTTGCTTACATTACTCTAGATGTCTCTGGTTTTTTTTAAAAAAGACAACAGGCACAGTTTCTTTGATTTTCCCAGGCTAACAAAGCTAAATTTTTTTACTCTGCACTTGTGAAACAAATTATTTATTCTAACGGTGCTATTAACCATCCTCTACATTCATTCTATTCTGTACTGATTTTTCCTCAGCCTAGTTGATTAAATAGTATCTTTCTAATTAGGCCTTTAAAATCAAAATATGTCCATGGAAATGAGTCATCTTGTATGTTCTGGACTGTATTTTTTTTTTAATTGTTAAATCATAGTGGCTCTGAGTCATCCTGTGATCAGCCAGTGCTTTCACATCCTTTTTATTGTCTG
>VWZD01013694.1:6612-33745 GCA_013396695.1 Sakesphorus luctuosus | reverse complement strand
ACAGATTAACAGGTCCATTGTGGCCGTATAGATTTGTGCATATTTTCATTTTCTTAGGAAAAAAGTATTAGCTTTTCTAACCATCTTTTCATGAATGCATGAATTATGAAGTCCTAAATTCTGACTTATGGTTTGGAGGACTAACATGAATGCAGAAAAACTCTGGGTGGTCCATGTAAAATTGCCTGAAGGATATCATGTTGTTCATGCTATTTACTGGTCAACTCCTTTGAACTCTTTAAAAGCAGCTTGTCTTTAGACACAGGAGGAGACCAATATGGCAGCAGCAGCTGTGAATGATGTAGAAAACTGTACAATGAATTAGTTCATTTGTGCATAAGTCTGTACTATTGTCTGCATGCCAAACTTGTTAACTCACTCGTCTTAACTGCAGGTTGTTTTACAGAGCAGTCGCCATAGTTTTATGACAAACTTTGTAGACACCCCTCCCCACTCCGACAAAAAACAAAAAGAAATTGGAATTGTCCTTTGATTTTATGTGTCAGTTCTGTCAAAGATTTTTATGAAAATAGTCAGCTATTATTGAATTTGCTTTGACAATTGTGGCAGTTTTTATATTCTTCTCCTTGTGGATTGTAACATTGTCTCCATATAAACATCAACACTTCCATTGAGGTTAAATAAAAAAAGTATTACCTGATTCTTTTGACAGGGCAACTCCTTTTCTTCTCTTTTTAATAGGTATCTGAAGAACTTAATAGCTATAGATAAAATGTTTTTGGCAATTATCACTGTACCCATCCATTTCTTGAAACTTAAAATTCAATTTTGTATCACTGATCAGTGGGTTTTTTTCTTTTTTTCATAGTCTTTTTCAAATAAGAAATATGAAATCCTAATAGACTACTTTTATTTTTTACTTTTATTATATAAAGGTTACTAAAAGGGTTTAAATTTTTGGGGCTGTTTGTTGATACTTTTCATACTGGAAAAACAGAAAAGAATTCATGCAAAGACTATCTAAAGCTTCACAGTGCTGGGCCAAGTGCCTGTCTTTATCTCATGTACCTTGTTCTGAGATAATTCCAAAGGAGTGTTGTTCAAATACCTACAAGCAGACACAGCTGAAAAAACCATTTTGCCTTTTTTTTTGTTCTGTTAACCACTAAACCTTTAACATAAACCGCAAACTGAAACCTTCAGTTGTCTCTAATGATCTGCTGTCTTATTTGAGGGTCTAAATAAAATCTATTGTATATGTATAATTTATTTGCTTGATTTTATTATGATGACCACACTGTTTACTCAGTCTGTCTATATTTAGTAATATAGGCTGCTACACAAAGAACTTAGTTTCTACTTTTTTTTACTGCTACTGTGACTGTATTATATCTTGTGCCTATTTTGGCAACCCCCTTGTGTCGCTATTGATCTAATATATAGCGTCTTGCATCTGAATCTATACAGCACCTCGTCAGAGTCTTTAAAATCTGGAAACAGTGGAAGTGCTTGTTAAGTTCTGTGCCAGGAGTTCAAACGAATTCATTTACTCATTTTTTTGCCCCCTCCAGATTTCTTCTGACCTGTTGTTTAGGTTTTTAAGTTAAAGAAATTGCTAACTGGAAAAATACACCTTATGACTGTTCTGAGGACTCAAAATTGGGTGTTTCCTATGAAATATATTTTATATCAAACATAAATACTGTGCCTGAACTCAGTATCAATTTAGTATCAAAGCATACACAAAGAAGACCTACTGAAAATAATTTTATTTATGTCATTCCACACTAGTTTCTGAGAATGTTTCTTGATAATAATTGTTTGATAATGAGTATGTTCTCTCAATATTGTGCTAAATTTTAGACAAGTTGAACATGGTAATGGAAAAGCAATGGTGCAAATTGGAACAGGTCTCTTAAAGGAATTACGAAAGTAGAAGGGCTAACACATCACTATGGCACCTAGAGGCAGGAGGCTGTCTTTCCTAAACACTTAAAAGCTCCTTGTAAATGCTAGCATTGATTATAAGGAATGGACTGCTACCACAATAAAATTGCCTGTGGAAAAACATCACTTTAAATCTTTCATTTTTCCCTTAAAACATTTTTAGTAAGGGTCACACATGTGTGAGTTGCAAGAATACTCAGAGTCCGTAGCTCTCAATATTCTGAGGACCGTTGCCTCTTTAGGATGAGATTTTCTATTCAAATTTAAAGCTTTTAGGATCCAGTTGGATTTATTTGTGCTGTTTCAGTGCCTCAGATACTTTGAAAAATTCTACACACAGACAAAAATAGCTCTGAAATGGAAACAAAAAAAATGAGTCTTCAAAAGTACTTATAAACCGGTACTATCCAAATTATGATTCAGAGTTTAAAACAACCTTTCATTTGGCTTTTGGGAAAGTTGATCAGCTTCCAAGAAGTCTTAGAAACCAGGAGTCCTAGGAGCCCTCCCAGAAAATCCTCAGAGCTGGTTTAGAGCTGATAAGCCCTCTTTCTGTGGCTGTAGGTCATACAGCAGATTTTCAAATATCTGGGCAGATGACATGGAAGATATCTGAGAGGGTTTGAAATCTGCAGCATTACTATTATATTTATGTGCAAATGGGTGGATGTCTGTGGGTAGCTTTCATTTTAAAACACTGGCATTTTTTAGCAGCAAAATATTCCTTAGAAGACCGCACTGTGTTCATGATTTCTTCTTTCTAATCAATGCCAGTACAATCCAGTTAATAGGACTAAAAGTGAAGTGGAGTCATGACAGGATTATTGACATTCTGTTTGGAAAACACTCGTAGAATGTCAAAATCCTGAGGAGTGAATTGCTGACACAAACTCTAAGCTTTTCCAGGGAAAATACGAGATGCCAGTGCTGACCTATGTTGTTGTAAAGCTGTAGCTCCTATGATGGTTCTGTCTCTATTGCTCTTTCTCCCCTCTCAGACATGCAGCAACTTTCTGAGATGCTGCCATTAGCATGCTCAGAAATATTAGTTCTTATGTGATGTGGTGATATGATGCTCAAATAAAAAAATTTTAAAATTGAGATGAATTATGTGGATTTTTAAAGCATCTGAAGCACAGTCTTTGATTCAGAATTTGATATTGCCTTGGAGTTGGACCAAGGGTTGGACTTGATGATCTCAGAGGTCTTTTCCAACCCAATCGATTCTATGATTCTATGATCTGTTTCCATGTTATGTTTTGTCTCTCAACTCTGGAGCATCTTAGAGAGCACAATAAATACCATCATTTTTATTTCACCAAGTGAGAGGGAAACTGGGGCAAGAGTGGGGAACTGATTTATTCTTCACCACACAGAAGATTAGCAGAATCCAAGACTGAACCTCCAGTCAGGCTCCATCCATCCTCTACCACAATAACAGATTGCCTCAGTGCTCATATTATCCCTCTCCGGTGAATAATGAGTAATACTGTTGAAAATTCTCACACATCCTAGATGAAAAAATAGTTCACAAGTATTTATTCATATTTTTAAATAGCATTGTGAATATGTGGGCCCTCTCACTGTGTGCCTGAATATCCTAGCACAGGATCTTGTTGGCAGGCGTGTTGCTGTAGCAGACAGTTGGATGTTTAATTTTGAGAAATTTCTGCATTAAGTAAATATTTGATTTTCAGTGAATAGTTTGACTTCACATGTGTGTTTTTTCTGTCAAGGAATAGCCCCATCCCTTTGCTCTTCACCCCACCAGACTACCTGCACTCAAAAAAAAATTGAAATAAGAAGTAAATAATTTTATGTTGCTGCGTGTTTGAGATGTACTCAGTCAGCCCAAGCAGTGCACCCAGTCCACACTAATTCCATTTATGGGCTGTGTGCAGCTTCTCTTCAGTGCATTTGACTTTGCCCCTGTGATGCAGAGCTGTAATCTGTGGGTAAGGCTTAGGGTACCATGACCAGGTTCCTTCCTTTCATGCCATATAGTGAAGGGTCTCTGTGTGGGCAGAGACAGGGCACTGGTGAGGAGGTGAGGGGTGGGTACCACCTTGGTCTTTCCCCAGCTGTATGACCTGCCATGAGACCTGCACACCAGCTACCTGTGCGCCAGGTGTGTGCAGCCTCTTCTCTGCACCTCCTCAGTCTCATAGACAAGTTCTGTCTACACCATTAATTTTCATATTAGTACTAATAAGTCCCAATGCAGAAGAAATTAGAGAACCACAGTAAATTAGATGATTTCCCCTCTTAGCAAAAGTGCTATAAGCCTGTTGTTTTCTCTGGTTTGTGAAGGACTGCTTTTGTCAAGTCGTAGCACATTGTTGCTTAACCCAGTGCCTTCAGCTGTTGGTTTCATTATCATACGCTTATACATATGCTTCTAGCTTTCTCTTTTTGTGTGTAATGACTAATTAGTGTAATTTAATATGTCATCGTTATTGCTTTTTCCAGCACAGGATAATAATAAAAATCCAGTATAAATGTAAAGTTAATCACAGTGTAACTTCTCTTACATCTCCTACACATCTCCAAATAAGTCCTGAACGGTGGTCTGGGGTTTGACAATTGGCACTTCTGAAAAAAACTGTACATACTTACTGATCATACTTTTATGGCCAAAATTATATCATCAGAGGTTCAGCATATGCAGATACTTTAGGAAATCATAGAATAAAATACATCTTTTTCAGAAGCATGAGAAAAAGTTGATTGTAACAGCTTTAGTGAATTAGGCAGTGGAAACAATCTGTGGATGAGTGCTTGATGTTTAGCTCAGTTAATTCAAATTAAAGCCTTCATAGTCATTTACAAATCTAAAGTAGAAATGTTTTTTTTTGCTATTTGCTCTTTTTTCCCATGTGTTTTTAATAAGCAGCATTACCTAGGTTGAATGCATACATAGAAAATGATTTTGGCATTTTTATTGTTAGCATTGGAAAACCTTCCCAAACTATACGTATCTATATACATATACAAGAAAATTGTACAGAAGTATTATCTCCTTATTTAAGCATCCAAATGACATCACAGGCTGCTCATGCTTTTCTCCCATATTTATTGTGTGGTCAATAGCTGCTTCTCATTTCATTTTTGTTTCCTCATGTCTGTTGTACCTTTTATCTCTCACATGTATATTTCTCCCAGCACATGCATGTATATTAATGGCATATTTGTTTATATGATTGTGAAGATTATTGTTTTACTTCTGAAAGAGGTAGTGCACATGTGCTATGAGTAAACTGTGAATATCTATGTAAATTATGTGCACAGAGCCATACTCTGCCCTTGGGGGAAATGCAAATTAGAACATTTTGTAGTTTGTTTGTTTTTAAATACATACACTTTTCACTTCAAGGCTCAGGACAGACTCCCTGTTTATTTTCCCACTGCTCATCATTTGTTATTCCTTGTAAATATCTCAGTCTTTAATGATTAGTTTGCTACTTTGTCAGGAAAAAAATGCTTGATGAGTGAAGTCCTCAGAACACAATGTTTGGTGGATTTTATAGCTCTGCTGCTGTAAGGGAATTATCTGCTTGTAAAAGGGTGTATAACACACTCACGACTCAAAGCCATTATAGTGATCTGACAGTCTTCATTCATTTTCTCCCAGTGCCGTCTTGTTCTCTTTTTTTGTATTAGTGTTTGTAATATTTTTAATCCTACAGTACTAAAACATAGTTAACTGATTTTCCTTACATGGAGGAAGAAAAACATAAAATGTGTTGTTTATTGCACTTGCAGTCCTCTGCAGATGTAATTTTTTTGTAATAAAATTATTTGTATACTCTTTAAGTACCCTTTCAGAGAAATGTTTTAATGTAAGTTGTCTGATTCTATTTTAAGTGAAGGAGAAAACCTGGTAGAGGTTGTCTCTTTAAATCAGATCTGCAGTGTTGATGGACCCTCTAGCAGGCACGGTAAGAACCATTCTCACCTCTGCAGCAGGGAGCTTGACCATATAGACTCTCACATTCAATCAAAACCTTTTCCCTTTTAATATGCACTGTACCGATCCTATTCCCATGGTTACAGCTCGTGCTTCTTTGGTTGCTTCCAGTCTGTTGGAAAAGAACGGCAGCATACATTTCTTGTACAGGAGTTTAAAACATCATGAAAGCAACCCTGTTGTGATTTGCATTTTAAATGTTTCTCTTTTTTTCTCATTGTACAGAATGCTGTAGCAGTAGCTTCAGTTCATTTGCCACAGTCTGTCTTCTCTCAGTCTTCAGCCTGGCAATCTGTTGATAACTCCACTTGCAAGCTACAGTTTATTGTCTTTCGGAATGGAAAACTCTTTCCTAGCACAGGAAACTCATCAAATCTTGCAGATGATGGGAAACGTAGGACGGTTGCCACACCAGCTGTTTTTGCTAAAATAGGTGAGGAACTGTTATGCATTATTTTGTTTAGTCTAAAAGCTGCAGTATATTTGATTACGTAGGGAATAGAGGGGTAGAGTATACAGTATGTTGAGGCTGGAAACAGTCTCTGTCTTTAGTACGATGCTTGCAATTGTTCCTGTCTGCATGATTTTATTCAGATTGTCCTGCAAATAAAGAAATGCACTTGCGCTATGATTAAAATGCAATTTCTGGACTGCTGTTTGTTGACGGTGTTGTTAGAGATGTTTGCTGCTTAAGGCAGGGTGCTATCGGAAGGAGCCTTGTGTTACTCTTGACAATGAAAATTGCAGTGTTAATATCCTAGGCACTGATAAAAATAAGGCTTTTGGAGCTGGAGTAGTGCCCTGTTGCATTTATCAATGCTCAGCAGCATGCTTTCTGATACAATGGATGTAAAACAGGTGTTGTTAAAGACTTTTGTCTAGATAAGATACATTGTATGTGCTACTGAGTAATTATTTTGATTAATTATTCACCCATGCAATTTCACTAGTTGTATTTGATACTGAATAGTGCTCTCATTTCTATTAGCATTTTTAAATGTTTAAATGAGACTTTAAAAGTGCAGAATAGTCTCAGTTATTAATCATACTGTGAAACTGAGCTGTTTCTGCAGTTTCATGGGCATAGTGTAACACAGGTCATAACTGAAGAATCTAAAATTATAAAAAAGATCTGCTTTGTGAGGGGTGATTAGATGCTTTGGACACATTATGGAACTGAAATGTTCAGATTTATTTATACTATTGCAAACTTTTCTGATGTGAGCACTACCTTTAATTTTGACCATGAAGATTATATGTCTGTGGCTTTTCCCCCTATAGTTTAGTGTAGCTGATCTCTTTACACAGGATTCTCATCACTAGAGGGTTTTCCACTCCATTTCTCTGATTCAGTTTGTTCCTTTTGCAGATGGGTGCAGTTTTGGAAACCTCACCAGCCCTCTCACTATAGGATTGAGGCACTTTGCAGGGGGTATAGACCCCATTGCAGCCTTCTGGGATTTTGACCTTCTAGATGGACATGGAGGCTGGTGGGGAGAAGGGTGCCACATAATTAGTTCTGCAGGCAATATTACCACCATTCAGAGTACGCACTTCAGTAACTTTGCAGTGCTAATGGTAAGTATATGACTTAACAAATATACCTATATTTTTCTCTCTCTCTCTTTTGCCATACATATATGTTCTTTTTCTGTGCATTGTTTCCATTCTTACTTGTCAGTAGCCAACCATGTGGGTTTTTATAATGTTAAGTATAAGACAGTCTAAAAGAAAGTAAGTTATTTGACTGCTAAAAAGTGAATAAACCTGGTGGTCAGTTTTAATACCCTGAGACAAGCCTGATCAGAAATGACATTAAATTCAGTCTTAAAAATAAAAGTTCCGTCAAGGAACAATTAGTATGTAATGGTTATAAATTATAGGACAGGGTTTAAAAATGTATACTCCTGTGTGATTTTACATCAGCACATCTCCGAGGCTGGTCTGCTTTTGTTCCTGCCCTGCACTGTGTTGATCATACTAATTAGTTCCAGGCATACCGCAATGTTGAATCATTTAATAAATGGAGAGGAATAACATCTTCTGCTCTTTTAAGTAAGGACAGTGCTGTCCTTGTTGATCCTGTAGGAGTTCTGGTTTGTACACCAGTGCTGATAGCCTACTTACGAAATTGCTGTTTGTGAAGAAAAATATTCCTGTGCAGTGCTAACACATCAGCCTGCTTGTCTCTGTTCTCAGTCACACTTACAGTTCCCATTGCAGTTATTTAACTAACCTGCTTAGCAGAAAGTTACCTTCATGAAAGCAAATATATTATGTACACACTAGTGACCTGTTATTATTCAGGGAACAAAGGAAAGCAAACAAAAAATTGAGAGGTTTCTAACAATATGTAGGTGAGAAAATGTTTGCATCATGACAAATATTTATTATAAACCAGTTGTAAAAAGATTAGACAGATGTGTACTATTACTACTAGATCAGTCCGGAATGCTGATGCATGATTGCGTTGTAGATGCTGCTTGTGTACGTTACAGAAGTGTTTATAGTTGAGTAAATAATGTATTGTGTGTGTGTGTAAGGGACAGCAAACACAGGCGACAGGAATTGCGAGGACGTGTGCAGAGAATACCAATCTGCTGCTGTCAGATGGAGCCCAGATGGCAGCCAATCATAGCACAAAGCTGTGGCACCCACAAGTTAAATGCAGATATTATCATCCACTTTGTAAGATCTGAGTTCCCTCAGACTTACTTGGACATTTTTCACCCACTCCAGAACTCTTCAGAATTTAAGAGCTGTTCCTCAGATTTGATGACATCAAATATACCTCGTTTTCTTCAGCTTCTCTGATTTCCCTTTCTGGCCCTATCCACTTGTTTCCCACAATGTGAAACATTACTTTGCTTTGAGAATGCTTTTCTAAATTCATTAAAGAAAACACCTGTTGACTTTGCAGGTGCCACACCCAAAATGGCTTCCTCCTCCTTCAACTGCTTGAGTTCAGCCTGTTCCTAAACTTTGAGTAGTTGCTAAACGTTCAACTATTGTTTGCAAACATATAATTCCATAGTTTCTTTTGGCTGGGAAATTGAATCTTGACACAAGTGCTACAATTAATTCTTTGTTTGTAAAGCTCATTTATCTCTAGTAAGATGTTGGGTATGGGTTTTTTTTACAACCATAGAGGCAACTGATGACTTTTTACTGCAGCTTTTTTATCTGGTATGGAGTTCAGGTTTAGGTCTGTGCTTGTTTTGTTACGATAATTCAACTTTACTTTTTTTTTTCCCATGTGTGCATCTTCATTTTTACTTGTGCAAGACAAGGAAGTAGAATCTTAGACTTGCCCTTGCTTTACAATTGCTATGGCAGCAAACAATGTTTCATGTTTCACAGTCAATTTTAAGAAAAAAGATGACTTAGGTAATTTTGAAATATATATATATAAATATGCAGACACACAAATATGTTTTCCAACAGTTGTCTTTCTACACAGTTGCTGGAAAACTTTCTTATCTTCATTACGTGCAACTATTTTCATTCAAGTATTATTTCCTAATCACTGTTTTTGTGGCATAAAGTCATGGATTGTTTTATTTGATAGATACTGAACTTTTCTGGGCAGTTCAGTTCTCATACCAGAAATAAAAAATATTCCATTGTTCTGCATACATTTATAATATGAACAGCAGAAAGTGCTTATGTATATCTTCTTAATTCACACCTAAGTGCGTAATATATTTTAAAATACTAACAAACTGTCAGCAAATTCAAAATATCTGGCATATGGTATGTAGCCAATGAAATTAGCTACATGATACATGCTATTAATCTGTAATTCTCTAATCTATTAAACAATAAAAATTCATAATTGATTCTTATGGTTTGGGGTAATAGCAGAAAACTGAAGTAGTGTCTGTTAACCTAAAAGCAGCAATTAGGCTTTACATTTTCATCAGAAAAGTGTATATCCTGCTGTGGAATAAGATGAAACAGAAGCCACAGTTAAACCAACTGTCCATTTTATAGCTAGTACAGCACATATTCTGATTTGTCATCTTTTTAAATAATAAAGACAAAGTTTCCTAAACTGCTTTTATAAAAACTGTTTATGCTTATGTACCATAAAGGGGTTAAAATGAAGGTTTTGTAGAATCCTTTTTTAGAAAGGCAGCAATCAAGGAGTTATCAAGTACGCTTGATAATTAATAAGCATGAGCATACTTCAAGTGGGAGGATTTGTATAGAGCCATTTGATTTCTCTCTGTGACAGTTGTTCAAGTGATGTCAGTGAGAGAGAGAGTATAGTTTAGAGGTTGGGTTGGAAAGGAGGCACAAGCTCCTTCCCTCATGTGGTCCTACACTTTGACTTTGCTCTGGGTTGGGCTAGCAAAGACAAGTGAAATAATAGAGTCAGACATCATACAGTATTATCTTTTTCTGAACAGGTTTTGAGTAGTATGTCCTAGGGCTGAAAAAAAAAATACTGTGAACTAACTCCCAAATTATAGTCCTGCCTTTCTCTTCATATACTGCATGTTTAAACCAGTCCCCTATTTTGTCTTTTCTTCTGTTATCTATAGGAGGAAGAGAGATGGTTACACTGTAGTTTCTTTTGGAGGTGGCCAAAGTCCTCTAGGCTCTTGAACTCTGCAATGATTTTCTATTTTACAGTAAAATTAAGAACCCTAATTATATACTTTGACGCTTTGGTATATCTAATGCTAAGTATTTGTTTTTACATAGGACAATACTATGTACTTGTGCTCTTGTGTGAACAGAGCTGTATATCAATATTTTAATTTTTCAGGATGATGTATGTGTATGTTATGACCAATCCAGAGACCTGTATAACTGAGTAAAAACTCTTCAGAGATAACAAGAATATCCACCAGCAACACTGAATTTCAGAATTTTCTGAATAAGTTTTGGCATACATTGTCCTCTGTTCTTCCTTTCATTTTTCTTAGAACAGAATGGAAATTCAATAGAGGTGGATATTACTGTAATTGTATACAGCATATTCTTTCCCCCTTTGACTGTTTTGTCAATAGTGATTTCCTCAAATCTGCCAAATAAACATAAGTAAAATTCTTAAATCTAAGTATGATACTTCCAAATTAACATAAAATGGATTAATAAATATTGTTAGCACTTTTAATTTTAATCCTAAAAGTAGGTTAAATTAACATAAAATCATAAACAACTTCTTTTTTGTTTTGTCACAATATGTCTCAATATTCCAGCCAACATTGGTGTGGATTTTTGGGGGGTTTTTGATTTTGCTTTGTGAGTGTAAGGAGTAATTATTTGAAAAAGGAGAATACATTCAGTGGATGCTTATGTGAGATAATTAGGCCTGAGAAGACTGAGCTAAAAAAAAAAAGAGAGCATATTTTAAACTGTTCTGGAGGCAAACTTAGGAAAACTGTGTGAATCAAAAATTGAAGAGAGGCAGGATACTTGAATGAATCATGGGAAGAGTTACGAGATTTTTCTCTTGTTGTTTTGGAAGAATTCCCTGAATCTTTTAAGCCTTTCCAAATTGGTAGGATCACAGTGCCGCAAAAGCTACTTTTTCAATATTTTCCGTGTGATGAGAGACAATTGCAGAACTTCTTAAGCCTATTCATGAAGTTCAATTCTGATAAACTTCCATGTTTCAGGTCTTCTTCAAATTAATCAGCCTGTCTAAGCCTTTTGAGAAATTAATTCATGAGTCAGGGAAGTATTACAGAGATGTCATTTACAAAGTTGACATAATTACAATATTTGACATCTTCCCCATAGAGAACACAGAGTTTTCTCAGAACAGGCTGTGGAAACATGGTTCTGTACTTTGGAAAATGAGACTGCTTTTAACGAGAGGTTTAAGAGTGAACCTTTCAAATTTTTTTGTGTTTAAACATCTACAGAATAGACCTTATCAGAATTTAAGCACCAAAGACTATGGAAGTGATCCAGAAAGTTTATCTGGTATATGTAAAATTAACATTTGGAGTAGTGGGAACTGCAAAATTCCCTGGAATTAAATTCCTCTGCACATGTGTCGATGTTTCCCAGTGTGAAGGGCAAGATTTCTAAGCTCTGCCGTCATTCAGGGGCCTGGCAAGGAGGCACATATTCCTCATCTAACTCCTCAGCTGTCGTGTACTGCTCGGGTAATGCTCTCATGGAGAGTATTGAGTCCAGCTTCCCAGGAAAGGTTGCTTTTTTTAAGAATATTCGTGAATGTGTCAAACTTTTTCAAAAAGCTTTGGAATTAGAGTACTCATAAGAGCAAGATCTAGCTTTTATTCCTTTCTCCTTGGATTGCATCTACATTTTATCATACTGCACTTAATGATATATATTATTTGCTCTGTAAAATGTATGAAATGGCTTGGTACTGGGATCAAAAATCCAAGCTTGTGTCATTCAAAATTCAGTGATTTTATCACAAATCAAGCCTCTGAATCCAGCTCTTTCTTTCTATTTACTTTTCCTTTCTATTGACTTAATTGATCTTGCATTCTTCATAGTGCAGCTTCAACCAGAGGGTAAAGAGGTTCAGACTCTAAAGATCAGTAAAGTGGGCCAGCTCTTGGCAGACAGATGTAAATGAAAGACCTGGAATCTGTGTCCTGAGACCTCTTGCTTGGATGGCTTCTGTTGAGCTCCTTCCAATTCATCAATGTCTTTTTTGGGCTGAAGTGCTCAAAACTGAGCACAGTAGTTGAGCTTTGGGCTCACAAGTGGTGAATAGAAGGGAATAATCACTTCCCTGACTCTGCTACATGCAGTCCTGACAATATGGCCCAATATGGGGTTCACCTCATGTCTACAAGTGCTCACCACTACCTTGGTTTCTTTTTTTTTTTAATAGTCATAATCTAAATACAGATACGAGTTTATATGTGACCATAACTAATTGTTCAAATCAGTTGTGTTTCTAAGTCTCTGGGGTGCTTGGATATGACTCCTTGAGTTTTAGGTGTCCCTGCTTTAAATACAGAAACCAGTTAGACTATACTTTCTAACATCATACTGTTACAAGCAATATATTAAAAATAAACATTTAATTTGCCAATAAAAAAGATGGGTTACAAAAATTTACATCACTAACTGGATTGTTTTTAGCAGTTGTGATTTGGTGAAAGTATTGGATATATAGTATTGGTTTGCTGCATTTTCCCCTCAGCTTTCTCAGCATCTGCTATGAGATGTCTCAGGGCTGCCTTTAGTATGTAATCGATCTGTATCTCTTTATACATGTTGAATTTTAACTGAACAGAATAGATGTGTCTGTTTCAGCTGATCTTTAGAATGAAGTATCAGTTTAAAGTGAAGCAGTTCCATTTGCACTCTGATGTTTTTATAATGCTGATTGTTGGATGAAATAGCTGATAAAAATTCTCTTCTGTCACTAATTTCCATCACTGATTTCTATTGTGCTTTATGTATTATGGTGGCATTTACAGCTGGAAGGAGCTGGAAGAAGGTGGTACATACACCTTATAAGGGTGAATGAATGACAAATTCCCATTAGACAACATTTAATGGGCTTTATAGTTGTAGACACCAGCTTGTAGTGGTCAAAGTCTTGTATGTATTCATTTTATTCATTTTCCTGTAGGCGATTCCTGCCGTTTTTCAATATCATCATCATCATTTGAATCCTCTCTAGGAAATAAAATCAAACCCACCTTTTTAAAATGTAACATAAAATTATGCTGCTTTGCGTATTGCATTAAAAAATGCTTGTTTTCTACATGTTGTCTTCCCCAGAAGATTACTCAAGAGAAGCTGACAGATCAATAAGGTTTAATTATCATCAAAGCGCAGACAAAATAAATTTATTATATATCTATAATGAAATCAGTTTTCAATATACAAAACTCTTATAAATTATATTCTACATTGACATTAATGCATTATCATACTCAAAAGTTTTACCATTTATTTACTGTAAAAGATTAAACTAGAGATAAAAATAAAAAAATAATATTTTAAAATGCAATTACCTTTAAGATGCTGATCATTCTTCATTCTTCCGCCGGCAGAATGGTTGTATTCCTGTAGGACACATCCCATTTGCTTTTATACTGATGTTCAAACATAGCAATAGGTTGAACCTTGCATTTAAACTATTAAAAACTGGTTCTTTAGTACACTGAATGATGCTTCTCAAGTAAAATTGCTTTTATTTGTTGTTGCCTAAATGTTTGGCTTCACTGGGCTTCCTTTTTCACAACTTTAACTTTTCTGAATTTTTTTTCAGAAATATCCAATATATTTAGTTCTTTAAATAACTGCACTGTTACTACCATGTTGTTGTAGTAACAGTTTTCTGAATGCACAGAAATGAAACGTGTACCTAAAATTATGAGCAACTGTGCTATTGGTATCCTGAAATACAGTTATATCAGGGTATAATATATGATCTAGAAATAGATGTTTTATTATTTTCAGCAGAGTATTTATCTTCAAATTGTCCAGTTTTTGTATTATCACTCTAACAATATGAGCCAAAATTGTATTGAACGTTTCTGGTGAATTCTGGTCTACCGCAAGAAATTCCCTCTGTAAAAGAATTAATGAGCAGATGATGCAAATAAAAACATGGGAGAAAAGATGATCAAAAAAGGTGTTTGAGTGGACATTCAATGACCAATCTGAACCAATAGACTTTTAAAGAATTATTTGAAATCAGTGAATTCAGCATATCCTGGATATGTATTCATGCACATTGAATAAAAATAAAATCAAATGAAGGCCTTAAGAGCATAGGTCTGTCACATTAAAAAGCTAATCCATCAAAAGACATTCTGTTCCGTTTGTGATTGAGGGAAGAGTAACAGACACGGTTACATCTCTAGATGAGACAGCATAAGCTGAGTACCTCTATGAGAAGGGACTCCGCCTCTCGCTTTGAGTCTTGGTGAACTGGGCAGGACTGAGAGAGGACTTGTGTAAGGGACAGGTGGTGACAGAGCAGATTTAGCAGAAGTATGCATGCAAGCTGAGGAAGTACCTGAGAGAAATAGGGTGTGGGAACATACAGTTGTCATCTTGTTGATAAGTTACGTACTCATTTTGATGATCCTTTATATGTATGCTGTAAGCTGCTCTGTTAAGAACTGACTTCATATGCATCTGGAGAAACTGGTACAATCAACCTTAGGAACTTTAAAGCTAGTAATGAAGAAAAATAATAACTGCTAGGGCAGCTGTTACTTGTGAGGATCATTTTGGAAGGTAAATGGAATGGTACCTTTCCCCTGATTTAATAATTGCATATACTCATGAACATTAGTTGCTGGTACATGGACAAGTTCATATACCTAAATAGTAGTGCTAGAAATCAATTCCCTCCGTGCAAATGCAATTAAAAAGAGATATTGGTATTACAGGCCCAATCTCCTAAGGGGAGATTTCACCTCTGGAAAATAATGTATTGAATCTTCTTCTAGGGGAATGTAAAATTGATATAGAAGAAAATAAGTCTTTTAAGTGTATGGTAGTATTTTCAGTGTTAGAGCTTTCTGGATTAGCATATTCAGAACGTTTTCAGATTTTAGCTTTTTCTGGCGCTGGGATGTATATTGATTTTTACGTGCAGAGTTAGTGCCACTGCACATGGGAACAGGTATGTAGATGACACTTTGCACTCAGGTGATGGTTTTTGTGTATAATTTTTAGTACTTGTTTGCAGAAATAGAATGCCACAAACGGATGTGGCTTAATGTATTATGGTGAATTTCTGATGTTTGCTTTAATTCAGGTAGTCTGAAGACATCCTGTTTTATGTGATGGGCTCCTTTTGCTTTCCATCCATCACACTTCCGTATTTAGCTCTGCTGTTATTTCTTATGGTTTGGACCTAGTAATTTAGAATGGGAATTTGATAACAATTTTACAAAGACATTGATAGTTTTTCATTATGTTTTTCAGTAATTGTGTCAGAAGGCACTAACATGATCCAAAAGGAGTGCATAGATCTTTACTCTGCTGTTAATATATTGTACCAGCTTCTTTTGAATTGCTATAGGGAGTAGAGTATTTGCAACTAAGTGTGAAGGTCACAGAGGAGGTGTATGAACTGGGAATTATATTTGAATACAGGAGCAAGTCAATTGATATTTTGAGTGTATTCTCATAGCTTTTTTCCTACTTTGCATGGTTCTTCTGCAGCCATGTCTATGCCATTTAAAGACCTCTATGATAATTTGATATTTTGTACTTAATATCCTAGTAAAATACACACATAAAGTTCATGTTATCAGAAGGAACAGACATTGCTAATGCTGGGAAAATGTAATGTTCTGTGTATTTTTTCAGACCTTTTTTTTAATTAGGATATGTCTGCTTGTACAAAAAGGTTAATTTCTGTCTAGCAAAGTGTATGCAGATTAGGAAAGAGCAGACTGATGTTATTTTAAATTCATGAACTGTATCTACATTAGAAGTTCATCTTTTTTTTTTTCTGTCCTTGAAAGGGAACAGCTAGAAATCACAGGACATATTGAAATGAACTCTGTTTCACACATGCCTAACAATGTTATATCATTTTGCTTTCTCCATAGGATTTTAAGACAGTGCTGTCTTTCCCCCAGTACCCAGGGGAGTTTCTGCACCCTGTGGTTTATGCGTGTACTGCAGTTATGTTGTTGTGCCTGTTTGCTTCCATTATCACCTACATTGTCCATCACAGGTAAGAATTCCATCTTAACGGTCAGTATTAAGCTGAGGTACTTCAATTTTTTTAACTCTTACTGTAAAATAAATTGAAATTATCTGATTTACTGTTGGATAGTAATGGTAGCAACACGATTTACACCAGAGAAATCAAAACAAAGGTTATGTCAACCCTTCCTAAAGTGTCCTCAAGCTGTATCTTTCTGCACACTTTTCCTAAGATTTCTAACTTGACAATTCAATAAAAACCATGAGCACTATCAAGTTGCTTTCTGGCAAACTCCAGTCAAGCAGCACTTTGGCCAGCTACACTGGTCATGTTGGCTTTGAAGACCAAGTTTGATTGGAAGACTGGGAACTATCATTTTGGGTTAAGAAAACTCATATTTTCCTTTATGTGAAAAATTTATGTCAATGCCATTTTAACTACATACTTCTGGTTCAAGACCATTAGCAATTTAAAAGAGCAGGTCTGTATTGTACTGTAGAAGCTGCTAAATATTAATTAAATGAACTTAATGCAATGTCTTCTGATCTTCAGCTTCCATTTAATCCTTTAGAGATGTCTTGTTAAAGTTCTGCATATCTGAAGCTATGCAATAAGCCTTTTGCTTTCAGTACTCTAAATGCTCGATTTGGTGGAGGAAACTTTAAATCAGCAGACTTTTAGAACTTTTACCATGGAATTTTCCTTTTTACCATTTAGTTCAGTGCTGTATCAGTCAGACTCTGTCCTAGAGGTAGATTGCTACATAAGTATTCAAGAATCCGAGAATTTAAATGTATCAAGTATTTGTTCAAAACAGTAGTTTTCAGAATAGATATGTTGGGGTTTTAATTTTAAAATGTGATTTTTTTTCAACAGCACAATCCGAATAAGTAGGAAAGGATGGCATATGCTTCTCAACTTTTGCTTCCATACTGCTCTTACGTTTGCTGTTTTTGCTGGTGGAATCAATCGCATTAAATATCCAATTATATGTCAAGCTGTAAGTATCTGTCTTAGTAATTCTTACTGACAGAATTGAAACTTGCAACTGAATGTTTCACATAGTTCTCCTTCTTTTCATATATTGTTCCTGGATCTTAAGTTTTTCAAAATAAATCATTATAAGGATGTCTTTTAAAGACCAGTACTGTGAGCATTCAGTGTTTGGTTGTCACCCAAGTTTCTCTAAATGGGTGATCAATGCATTCACATCTCTGAAGCTCGGAGTTCCTTGGTTTGTTTATGTTTGTTTGTTTTTGTTTGTTTGTTTGTTTACAAAAGCCCTGAAAATCTTATTATTTCACTGCTGTATAGGATAGTTGAAAACTATAAATGAAAAATATTTCTGTCCTTCTTATGTTTTGGATTGAATGTGTGGAACTGAAGTTACTGCTTCACTACTGTAATACATATACGATTTGCCTGAGGGCCAGGGTGGCCCTGGCTTCACTGAGTGATCTCTAAATATACACTGGGGCAGCTTAATGTTTATAGTATGAATACATCTTTTAATTACAATTCAAGCTAAGGAATAAAAACAGATCAGTGTACTTGTGATTCGTAGATCCTGGTTTCCACTGCTGGACTATTTCATATCTCCTGCTTTCAGCCCTTTTGGGACAATAGTGTTGTGAGATGCACAGAGAGGCCTGGCTGTGAATATAGAGGCTGAGTCTGTACAATGTGTAAAGAGAGCCATTTCAGTCATCTTCTCTAATGCCTGATGATGGCTTGTTGCAATTTGTTTGTCTTAAATATTTCTTCTTCTTGGATTTTGTAAAAGTGCTCCAGGTCTCATGAATGTTGTTGGTATTTACCTGTAGTAAATCACTTTATTTAGCCAACATTCTCCCAGATACTTTGCTTGTCACTACTCTGGTTCTTTGAAATGGGTGTAAATGGCAAGTGTCACCAGCTAACTGCAGAGTCACTGCAAAATTTGCATAATTAGTATAAGAGTTATTATTCTAGTTTTCAACGGGATGCTTTGCGAGCCTTTTGTATATACTTGTGCATGACCACCAGTAACCATCACCTGTAGATCTCTAAGCACTGTAACATTCTACGTGTACTCTACCTATGTGTATTACGTGCTGTTCATTTAAATAACACAATTGTCCACTAAATTATCCTGAGAAAAATATCTCAAAATATCTCATGTATTGTGTTATAATTAATCTGCAAGTTCTAGAAAATTGAACTATCACCATTTCTTTTATGTGCAGTTTGGAAGTGAGGGTACCAGATTAGTTTGTAGGGCAGCCATGGCCATGTAATTACATGATCACAAATGACCATCTGTTGCTACAGCCATTGTCTGGTTATTTACCTTGCAGATTGCATGGTAACAATATGGTATAAACAGCTATAATGAAAAATTGATTGAGATAAATGTGTTATTAATAGCCTGTTACAAGTAATACATAAACGCAGGAGTATCTTCATAAAATGCATTATCAGTGACATCTGTCTCTTGCTGTGGTATAGATCCTGATCCTGAGCTGCTGAGAAACATGCACACTTAGGGAAACTGAACTGATCCATTCCTATATATCTTCGAACGAGTTTCAGAAAGTTATTTATTTACCTGACAACATGCTACATCAACAGACAGTATCATCAGTAGTTAAAATATAGAAAGATACAGGTCACAAAAGACAGACTGTCCTCTGTTTCCTGGTAGAAACTGTCTGATGTAGTTAGATAGGGCTAATGGGCGAAATAATCCAAACCATCACAGATTATTTTGAGTTGGAAGGGACCCACAAGAATGATCTAAGAGAAGACTCCTGTAGCTGGTAACAGGCAGAACAACTGTTCATTCCCAGAACATTGTACCCCACCACAGACTCTTTTTTCCTTCCTGACAGCAAGTTTTTTAAAATTCTGTGAGTCCCAATGGCTGTGTCCTCCTCCTCTGATAACCCTGATGATTGTTCTGTGAATTAACATTCAAGGTGCCCAAGCTTGGAGTGTGGGAGTCGGGAGTCAGGGAGAGACACTAATAGCTTCCTGAGAAGCTCATGTATTTGAACATTCCTCACAGCATGCAGAAGTCGTTGTGGCGTGGATGGCACTCCTACTCTCCTGTGTATGGAATGCAGCAATTCTTTAAATCATTCAGCCTAATGAAATGTCTCTTATATAGCTGGTTTAGAATTCTCTGTCCCTCAAGTGTAAGATTTGCCTCTTTCTCCTTTTTATTTTTTCTCTAGTTCTGGAAAAAAACCTGATACTGGGGTTTAAAATGTATTTGTGAAAATATTACTGCTTCAAGCAGCACTAAAATATTGGTTATAGTGCAGGTGGAACACCATCAGTGTTGCCATACTACAGGTATCTTTCAATTTGCTAAAATTCAAAACACAGCTTCAGCCTGCAGCAATGCAATTTCTACTTTTTGTTTCCTGAGTGCATAGGGAAAGAATCCAAGTGCAAGGATTTTTTTTGTCCTAATCACTAAAATATTGTATCAAAGCCAGTGAACCACCACCTTCTTTATTGTAATTACTCCTAAAACTTTCACACAAATTTCACTGCTGCATCCTTACCCAAGTGAAATAAAAGGCTGAGTTAACTTTTATCCTTCAAAAGTAACCAAAAATGGTAGTTCTAAAAGACCTTCATTTGGATCACCTTCTGCTTCTAAATGAGTAGTTCCAGGCTAGTTTTAAGCAGTGGGAATTAATGCTGTGGAAATGGACCCATTTTCTGTGATAGCTGGAAGAACCTTCAAATCTCCTTGAAGGTGAAGTAATCACACACACACAGAAATGTCTTTTCAGAGGTGGTCAGATATTTATTTTTCTATGGGATCTAAAAATCAAAACCTCCCTTTTAAACCTGCATATCTATTTCAGGGGATTTTGTTTAGATGTTTCACATGCATATGTGCTGTTCAGTCTTTATGATTTATAAGGAAAACTAATGTTAGAATGCTGATCTAGAAGAGTTGATTGCATCTACACACCTATCCTGTGTGAATGAATCTATAGACTGTTTAGATTACCCATGTCACTGAATGTTGGCTGTTGTGTAGAATCCAGTGTCTTGAGTTTATGGCCAAGTCCTTCATGCAAAGCAAAGGGTTTTGGAGCAGCAGAATGGGATTAACCAGAGCCAGTACACGACTAGAAAGGTCCCTGGGCCAGCTAGTGCATGATGTAAGTCAGCCCCTTCCATGTCCCAGAGTTGGAGTCTCAGACTGGTTTCTTTCAAAGGGCAGAAAGAAGCTTACTCCTTTTATATAAGGAATGAGAGAGAAGGAGATGGTAGCTGAATCACTCCCCATGTGTGGGAGGCATTGATTCTGTACTCTTAGATGAAGATTTCAGTATCGTGGCCCCTACTTTCCTGGAAAGCATGAAACTCATGACCTCATGGATGGTTATGCATGCTAGGTGATGAAATTGTCAGTTCAACATGTTGAAGCATGAAGAATAGGCTTATGGCACAAGATTCAAGAGGCAGAAAAGTTAGGGAGAGAGGCAGAATCTTAAATTTTGTCCTAGTAGCCAGTCACTGAGTAGCATGATCACTTTAATCACATCTTGAAGAACTTTCTGTATGGCTTATAAAATAAAAGCTTCCGTGTATACTTTGGCAAGGCTCAGATATTCCTTCTTGCTGATGAATGTCAGATGTGAAGCTGCTTGTGAATTCTGTTCTGTAAGGGGGTAAATCTTCAACAGGAAAGGTAAAGCCCGTTCCAATACAGCCAGTAGCCTACAAGTTCAACTCAGAAAGTTCATCTTCTTGCAATAAATTTTCTACCTGTGAAGGGAGCATGGGGTTTTCCTAATGCTAAATCTTTAAAGATCATGAAATATTCACATCCAGTGGTGTTACAGACCACAGAGAAATTCCTGAATCCCTTCATCTCACTGAAAAGAATCACTTTCATTGCAGGATTAATAGTTTAATCAGAATGTCAGTGTATATCCATATCCTTTTAAAATAGAGTTGGCTAAAGAAATATAGTCTTATCTGAAATACAACTACAATTGAAGAAAAAGAAAACAAACTGAATAAAAACTTTGGGAAAACAAAGAAATTTGTGTACAAGATCAGGCTGCTCAAGAGAGCTTTTTGTGCCAAAATGCTTTGCATAAATGTGTATTCTGGTCATTACCATGGTAACTGCATCATGTGGAACTTAAGTTACCTCTAAGGTACTGAAATTTATTGAAGTAGCACAAATAGACAGCATCTTCTTACTGCAGAAAAGCATAATCTTCTATTCAAAAGGCTGGTTCTTATTCCCGAAGATAAGAGTTCTAAGAACACAGAATGGGGGAAAAAATGAATCCAAGGAAACAAGAAAATTATCACCATATAACTGTGGCCGTTAAAGAGCTCTAGGTGCAATGTTGTCTTCAATGCATATGTCCTGACAGTTTTTACTGTACCATTTGGACTGTCAATGGAAAACCTTCTTATGAATAAGCGCCATCACTTCAAAATTTCCAGTCATAATCCTTTGTTCTGTGTTGAAATTTGACCCTTTCCACACAGTTTTATTTGGAATATCAAAGCTCTACTAATAGTGGAAATAGTTTTAAGTTACCACTTGGGTATTTAATTTGTATATATTTACTGACCTCTTTAATTTTACAGAGGCACAAATCCAGTCACAAGATACACTCAGGTGAATTGGTACTCTGGACCTCTAATGCAGGTTTATATTTGCTAACAGAGTGAACTAAGAGTTTATTGAACAAAGTCACATTTGTTCTAGCATAGAGCTCAGATGTCTTCCTAGAAAGAGGTGGTTCCACTGAATGGGATAAAAGAGCTTGCAGCCACAGTCCCTGAGCACAACAGTGAGGAAAATGCATCTCTGTGACATGACTGATGTCAGTGTGGAGACACAGGGAAGGAAGAGGCAGAGAGCAAAGCACACTAGTTTGAAACATTGAATTTTCAATGTGAGATATAACAAGCATTTCTTTACTAATTTTTATTAGTGGATGAATAAGAGCAAGAATTGTAGTCCAAAAGCATGTTTTGTGATGGGAATTGAGAAACCAAATTATCACCACTGTCACGTGAAAGGGGAGGGGGTTTACTTGACCCTTAGTGTGGGGGAGATTTTCTCAACCCTTAATGCTGTACTTGTCTGTCAGCGCCCCAGGAAAGCTGAACCCCTTATGTCCGACCAGTCTGTCAGTGTCCCATGAGGGGACCCTTCACTGAACAGATTCACTGGATGAGAGGGTGATATGACTGCCCTTTTCAGGAGGGCTGAGCCAACAGTGTGGAGACTCCTCAGTGAGTCTTCCCAATGTGTTACGCACTGGTGAAAACTGCTAGCACCTATAGAGAACTCACTCTAGCAGTTTACGGAATTAATTGTATTAATACAGATTGTGATAGGTTAGTAAGGTTTGTGGGTCATCAGTGATAGTGTCTGACTGCAAAAACATGTTTAAAGTAATCTACTAATACTATAAAGCAAGCACAAGCTCTAATTCTAGTAATAGCACTTAGCGCACATAGAATGTGTTTCTTACCCAATAGGCATCCCTGTGGAGGTGGGAAAGACAGGTTCAGCCTGTCAACTGATCCCAGCAGTTTTGGTGCAATTTTGCCCCTATTCCCAACTTACTTTTCTACTATCTCTTTAGGTTTAGGTAGAGCTTGAGTGACTTTAGTCATAAGTACTTTTATCTCTGACTAATGTAAAATTCTCTCGCTTCACTTTACATGCTTAATGCGAGTGGTCATATCTTGGCGTCTGTCTCCCTTGGTTGACAGGTATTGCATGGTCTTTGAACTACAAGGTACCACCATGTTCCCTTCCCTGCAGAGATTTCTGTGGAGTGAGGCCGCAGTGTTTCCACTCCACTCTGCCCTCCATTGCATCCCCCCAGGAGATGCTTATTGTGGTATAGGGAGCCTTTGTGAGGCATGTCAACCGTGTTCCATTGTGGGAGCAGCAGATTTATTTTATGCTGTAATTCTTAGTCTCCTCTAATCTTTAACCCTATCCATATTCCCACAACCATAATGAGAACAGGCCTCTCTTTCCCTTAGAATTTAGTGTAACAGCTCAGTGCACCCTTCCAGGTTCCACACTTTCATTGTGTCATGTCAAATCTATCAGTCATAAGGAGGTCCTGCATCATCATGCTATATCTTCTTTTCCTTCAAGTAAGAAATGCAAGTGGTTGGGGTTTGGGTTGTTTTTGTTTTGGTTTTTTTTTTGAGAGAAAGATGCATATTATTAAATAGTTAGTGCAGAGGCTGCTAACTTTTCTGTCCTTGTTTGTTCAAGGTGTCCACATAGCAGAAGGAACTCGGGTGCAGAAACATGAGCACACTGTGAAAACAGTAATGTGACTAAGGTGTGGCATAGCAATGGTGTGTTCAATCAGTTCAGTTGCCTGCCTGAAAGTTCAACAAAATCGGTTTGTTGTACTATTTTTAGATCTCTCGTTCACTTCAGTGGCTGATCATTTCTGTCTCTATAGCCACAGAAGTTGTCCAACATTTCACATGTAGATGCCTTTTCACATGGAATTTATTTCTGTTGTTTATATTCTTATGGCATACTTGTGTGGAATACAGAATATATAGCAGCCGTGCTATGTTGAAATAAGAAAGAGGTTAGGAACCATATATCTAGAATTTTCCCCATTTTTTCTTATGATTTTTACCTCCTTTTTCTTTTCCCTTTCTCATCCTCCTCTCTTCCTCCTGCCTTGCTCCTTCACTCCCCCGCCCTGCTCATGGTCTTATTCACTGCATTCCTACAGAAATGCTGCAAGCTGCATATGAACTAAGTCCAGACAGCACTAGTCCCTGAGCTGGCAACGTCTGCCAGCTGATGATATAAAGTTGTCTCATTCTCTTATTTCTGCTTCTTTTACCTCAAGCAAGAACAGCAATGAAGGCTTTATAGTCCCTTGTCTAATGTGACAGAGAAGTCCCAGAGAAAATTACAAAGGGTTTTCAGTTTCCATATTTGCTGCTATCTTCAAGTTTTGAGCTATATTACTAAATATAAACAAAATGCATGGAATTTTTTTCTTTACTCATCAATTATTTTGTTTTAAGTGGAGCAAAAATGAACACTGGTTCAAATAAATCATTATAATAGATTTGTGTTAGCTTTATTCAGCAATTGTCTGTATTCCTTAAACATTTATGTTCTTTCCAATTATAGCAATATTTTACTTGTCACTGCAAAATGTCAGGTTATTGCTTCAAAGGTAACCTCATTTTATATAATCAGATGGAGACTTAGCTGATGTAATAAAGCATTAGAGATTGGATAAAATTCCAATTACTGCTGCCATAATAATGAATAACAATTACTAACATAACAAAGATGTAAGCATTTTAAAGGTGTTTGTACTTTATTTTACTTTCAATGATAAACACACTGGTTTCTTGGAAACAAAATGATAATAACACTATTAGAGATTATGTTTCTTTTTAAGGGAGGATGCCCAGATCTGTCACCTAATTTTAAAAATTGTATAGCCAAGTTTATAAGTTTCTTAAAATATGTCTGGAAAGAATCTGGTTTTAGGCAAATAGCACTGATCCCATTGACAGAAGTCAACTTTGGCTGTATGTAGAAGAGAGGGAACTACAGCAGGATATTCCTGAAAAATTAAAGGAAAAAGTAGCATAGTAGCAAGCAAAGATGCTGGTGTCTCATTAATTTTTAAATCTCATGGTCGTGATAAGCTAACAAATCTTGCAACACAAACTAAGATTCGCATCACTTTAAATCTAGGTGTAAAATGTTGTCATTAATCAGGTTCATAGAAAACAAATGTCTTTACAGTCTTGGTTTCCTAACATGCCAGCTGGCATTACCGATACTACCTTTGATAGATTAACCTCTTGGAGGCACTTACATAATCAATTTAAAAAATCTCTTTGCTTGTACACTTATGCAGTAAGATTCTTCTAAACCTCTTGTTTTACTGATCCGTTTACTGAGTTAACTGTCCACTGTTTTTTTTAGGTTGGCATAGTACTGCATTATTCTACACTCTCTACCATGCTATGGATTGGAGTAACTGCCAGGAATATTTATAAGCAAGTCACAAAAAAACCTCAGCCATGCCAGAACAGTGACCAACCTTCTTACCCAAAGCAACCACTACTCAGGTATGGAACATTAGTTCTACTTTATTTTTTAATGTCTTCCTAAAACATATCACTTAGAAACAAACTCATTTCTTTCTATATTCTTTACTTTTTTACAGACTATAAATAGGATCTAAAAAGAATTGAGCCACTTAGGTGCATATAAAAATCTGAGTATTTATTGTATGCCAGTAGTTTACTCAGGAGATGGAAATATGCAGAACTGGTATTGGCTAGGTTCAGATACCTTTATGTGAATGGTATGAACTGAAATGTTTCTGTTGGTTTCTTATGGAGGAAAAAACCCACACAACTGAAAACTGGCTTCCTTCCAAGCATTATTTAATCATCAGAAACTATGCTTATAATGACTCTTCCTTTTTCCTTATCTCTTCTGCTGTAGTTCTTCCCCACACTTGTATTGGTAGCCTAATAGCCTGATAAAAACCTTCCTCATTCCACATCAGAGATCTAAGATTATTACAGGAGTGACTGGAAGTCTGTGCTTCCCATCAGCTTTCTAGATGGAACAGACTAACAAACATGTCTCTGACAGCATCGCAGCTGTAATACAGCACAAATTTTTACCAGATGCCTACGAGATGCTGAAACTCCAAGCCCAAATAGTCATTCTGAACAGGAGGAAAAAAACCAAACTAACTAACAGAACCTTACCCGATACTAGGATTTCCAGACAAAGGCATGAGGACATTAATTCATCTTTTTTAAGCTTAGCTGTCATGAAATTAGTATTGCCCAAAGTTATGTATTGTGCCTTTATAGATTTCACAGCAAGACTAAGACGGAGAGGAACTTCCAGAGAACAATTCCTCCCATCTGTCTTGGATGTTTCTATGAGGACAGGATGAATTGTCCGACGGAGGTGCCTCTCTTTCACTAAAGATCATGGAAAAACCTGAATAGTCAATTTAGCCTGAAGACCTCTATTTTACAGTGAAGGACAGGAAATAGGAATTCTACTTTTTATGGCTGTGAAAAATCCATTGGAGTGTATTCTTTTAGGCAGACTTACCTTATTTTAGTTGAAACACAAAATTTTTAACAAGCAGCGTTTATAGATGATTGTGTGATGTTACAATTTGTTAAAAGTCTATAGGAAGATGACTTTCGTTTTTCTGTCTGATTGTGCTGAATGAAATTTCTGCTGATATGATTAGATTTTCCTCTTTTTAAAACATTTTATTTCCAGTGGTGAAATTTATTAAAGTTAACATAAAATTTGTATTGTGAAGAGAAGTGCCATATTGATCATGAGCTTTGTTAGGTGTAAGCAAGAGGATATACTTTCACTGAGAGTGCCTGACTTTGCTAATCGATGATTTACTGTACTGTTCTTCACAGATGAGAATTTCACTCCTTCAGTTACCAGCTCATGGCAAAATGAATAATTGCCAATTTTCAAATGCTGCAGTGTGACTATTAAGGTAGAAAATTGTTATAGGTTACATTGACCCAGCATAGTGTATGTTCCTTCAAATTCAAATCCTGTTTGAGTTGGAAAA
>VWZD01013692.1:8104-19003 GCA_013396695.1 Sakesphorus luctuosus | reverse complement strand
GGGGGGGAACGACACACACACTCTGACATACTATTGGACAGTTGGCATTTTGCCAAGCTAAACCAAAACAAACAATGATACTACCAAGGACCTTGGCAAGTTTCCCAGGAGCTTGGCTGTATTCCGGGGAATTGTTATATCAACACACCTGGTTTATCTATATGTTTTGAGTACATGGAGAAATCATGACATAAACAATGGTTTCTTGCTGCTGGATGCTTGTGTTAACCCTTTTTTTGTCTGTCTTTGTGAGTTCAGACAGCTCAACCAAAAACAAGGGGGAATGGCTTTAAAGTGAAAAAGGGGAAGCTTACATTAGATATTAGGGAGAAATTCCTTACTGTGAGGATGATTTGACTCTGGCAGAGGTTGCCCAGAGATGTTGTGGCTGCCCCATCCCTGGAAATGTTCCAAGGCCTGGCTGAATGTCAGCAACCCGGTCTAGTGGAAGACGTCCTTGCGTATGGTAGGGGGGTGGAAAGAGATCATTTTTAAGGTACCTTAAAACCTAAACTATTCTATGATTCTGTGAATGCTCTAATGATATTTAATCCATAATAAAGTCAAGTTATTATTATCTATTCAAGCATACTCTGATTGTGCTGAATTTATGCACCAGTTATTATTTGTTACAGCTCCATAGTTTGTGGTAACATACCAGAATATGGTATTCATACCACAATAGGATTTTTGGAACTTACTACACATGAGCCTCTTGGACCTGTTCTATCTATACTCCTCTCATTTGACAGCTTCCCAGTGAAATACTGAGAATAAAGGAAAATATTTACTATAACCTTTTATGTAAGATGTACCAATTGCTGTAGAAATACATTTTATCACTTCATACCTATTTTGCAGTATTCATTCATAAGGTAACGATTCAGGGCTTCTACCTTGTAACCAACCGGAAATCCATGTGATGTTTGTCCTCCTTTTTTTCCTAACATAATTCATGTAATAGTTTGGAATTTGTTTTAATTGCAAGATCAAAAAGTACTCCTTGCTACTGATAGGGTTGCCAACATTAAAGAAATAGATACTAAAAAATTATAATGCAGCAATTATGCATTACAATGAGCTACAAAACAGGTTTTAGAGTCTTTTCTGCTTTATTAGACAACTCCTTAAGTATCATTGTATATTTCATCTATTTCACACTGACAGTCCTTATGGGCCACAGAAGCACGGAAGTATTTACTAGATCAGGTAGAGTTTTTATTTAGTTGGTTATGAATTACTTTCATTCAGCTAGGGACATATGGTAAAATAAAGCACTAACCAAACACTAGAAGGGCTTATGCCATTACAGAGACTGGAATTACAAATTTGGCACATGTTCCACAGCATTAGGCTTTTATTTCTGCTACCTATTTAAATTCACAAAGAAACTTTTTCATGCAATACATGTTTTATTTGGCAGTTTTCTAAAAGGTTTCTCTTCAAACTACCTGGTTTCCAGTGGACATTTACAGGCAGATTAATTAAATTTTAGAATGCATCATACCTTTAGATTGGAACAAACACCCACAATCAAATAAAAGGCCATATAATCCTCTAATATCCATCACATAATTTGACAGAGTGATCTAGTGCCACTAAGAATTCCATGTCCCTAACTATATGAAGCAGTACAGAATTTCTTTTGACTGTCTTAAAATATGATGGTAACTGTTTTTTTNAAGTTATTTTGTTCACACAGAGAAATGAGAACATTAAGAGAAAAAAGTAACACAGCTTTAACACTGAGGCTTGAGGGAAAGGCTAAAGGCGATTGTATTTCCAAATGAAAATACAAGAAATCACAAAACTTCAAAACTGGTGCTAACCAAGTCCCGAGGAATTATTTTTTGAATTATTTTTAACATGCGGATCTGAAAGATTTGAAAGCATAAATCAGGTGCAGCTTAGATGACTTCTGATTCAATTTCCCTAAATCTCTATCAATTTAATTATCTCACAAAACTGTCATGTTTCTAGCTTTTTCAAATTGTATCTTTTTCAATAGGAAAGTATATAATATTACTTGATATAGACAAGATTTAAACTGAAACTAGATAGTCACTAGGAATTTAGTATTTCTGACAAGGAATGTTCAAAACATTATCTAAAAGCAGTGTTCTCTGTATCTCTGTAGTCCCATAACAGTAAAAGCCTGTCAGATTTTGAACTATCTGAAAAGAGCACCTCTTCTATATTCATTTTTCTAACAGTAGAAATACAAGTGAGAATCAGCCTTAAGGCCCGCAACAAAACAGAACAGAATTTTTCCTGAGCAACTCTAAATGGAGTGCTAAATGTGGGTTTATGGAAAGTTGCAGGCATAGACTTGTGTAATCTATAAACAAACATATTTGAGATATTTAAAAATACATGTAATAGTACCAATTACTGACATTTTAGTCCACTAACTGGAAAATTTGACAAAGGTTTGGAAACCAGAACATGCTGACTTGTTCAGCTAGCTTTTGAAATCTTCTTCTCAAGGTACACATACTTTGTTAACAGCTGTTTTAAACATGAAACCTACTTTGAAATAGGAAATTTTATTTTTCCTTTCCAATTTAGAAGCAAAAACCCCACTACGTCTTGAACCACATTGTAACAGGAAGGAATCATTTATGCCACCCACAGATAATTCTGCTTTTTTAATAGTTCAAATGGAAAATGCATTCTTAAGGAAAAGTTGCATGCAATCAAGACCATTAAATCTTGAGTGCCTATTTTGTATGCTGATATCCTATTTTCCAAACTGACAGAAACATTACTCAATTATTCGACCACTTTGTAATGTCATAAAAAATGTGAGAGCTTGAAACACACTTAAGAGCTCGAAGCACCCTGCAACACAGCAGATCAGCATCATGTGACAGCAGCAGACACAGTTGCCCAGCATTCCCACCTCCCACATTCAGACCAGAGCCTTGGCAATGCCTCACTATGCTACGCTGAATCATTTCAGCTGTGCAGATACTCTAATTCACATTTCTCTACTCTGAGACCATAGAGTTGAGCTTGCAATCATATTTCAACACGGTTTTTCCTCCTATGACTGTTCGTTGATTTTTCCCAAAACTTCTAAGAACAGGCATGCTGTTGTGTGGCTTCACACTGACATTCACATGATTACAGTCAAGTTGGTAAGCTCTGTGCCACAGAATAACCAACTTCACCACCAGGTAATCATTCTCTGCACAGAGCAGCAGAAATGCAGGAAATTACATACAAACACACATGGGTGCACACCTACCCTCAGCAATCTTCAGGAATGCCTGTCCAGCCACAGCCTTCTGCCTTATCACCCCTCCTCCCGCAGCAAAATGTTTCCATTACCTAACGATTCTTTCCATATAATTTGGCTCCTGTTCAAGTTCTACTCCTCTTTTATCCTGAAACTTCAGCCCTTGATATCCGCATCGTAACAGCCTCCACTAAGTTGCAGCCAGGGCTCAGGCCACCTCTCCCTGTATGATAACTGTTTCCAGTTACATAGCACCTCCTCAGTTCCTTCCCTGCTTCTCTTTTCATTCACGTCACATCTCAATCATTCTCTCGGTCTACCATATTCTCTTTCCCTAGTGCAAGCTTCGTCTCATATGTATGCTTAACTGCTCATCTTCTCCACATACATTCCTCATGGCAGTTGAAAAGTGCCACAAGCACATGGATCAGGTTACTCGTAATAGCGCTACTGCCCAGTTCTGCACTGTGATGGCTGAGACCTACAACCCCAAAAGGTAGCCTTGGGAGTACCCTCTGGTTCCGGAGGGCATTGTGCAGTCGCTGTACAGTCTACACTCACAAGCCAACCAAAAATAGTAGCCACAAGGGGATCAACATACACATAACTTAGTCACTGCTAGGACTTGCAACACCAGAGCGTTTCTAGAAAAAGGAATATTCCTTGCAAGTAATCTGAATAAGCATCTGGTGTGTTTTTCAAAAGTTCAAACTTGGCAAAATGAACGACTATTTTTGTGGGGCAGAAAAACACACATGACTGGCATAAAGGCCCTTCCTTATCAAAGTCCTAATCCCTGTTCCAAAAGTAACAGAGCAACGAATGCTCTTGAAGAAAAGGTCAGGAGTACTATTTTTAAACACTACAGAACTTAAAGCTTCCTTCTCAAGTGTTTTTGACGGGACTATTTCCAAACTATTGATGTTGGTTAAACTGCACTTGCTACATAATGCAGACACATAATATATTTTTCAAAACACAACCAAGATACAGTCTAATTGACAGATTTATGTATTTAGTATCTTAACAGTCAGAAATGATAATACAGCTTCACATTTTACCTTCTACACAAATAAATTTGTTTCTCCATTCAGTACCATCAGGTCTTGGAATAGCTTTGGCCTCACGAACTGAAATCATTTGATGGCTCCAACTAGAAAAAAGGAAAACAATTTGCAAAAATTTTTAACTCACTTCTAAATTACTAGAATCAGTTTATATTTAAAAAATATTGTCAAATTGCTATGTCATAACCCTGGATAACATTGTACTTATAATAATGAAAAATTTAGTTTCACAGTCTAATCTTTATAATTCACAACATACAAATAAGGAATTGTGTAGGAAACACAATTTTTTTTCCACAAACAGAGGTTTAATTCCAAAAGTATCTTCAAAAAAAGCATCATGGGTATTCATGAGTAACATATATTCACAACAGAGTAAGTTTTTCAACTAACAACATCAAACTGAATATTGACACCTCCATTTATTTCCAAATTCAAAAGAAATTATAGACTTGAATCTTTTAGAATTTTCTGTGGGGAGAAAAGGAATGTAAGGAGTAAGTACAGATGAAGTCACATACTGCATTCCACAGAAAAAATACTCAATAGTATAAAGACATGTAGAGACAGCTTGCTTACAGGCCAGCATTCCTGGTGCACAGAACCTATTAATAGAAAGCACCAACACTTCGTAAACGCTGCATTTTAGATTTACAAGTGCAACAACTCCCTACCACTTTTTACACATAACTTTACAATACCAAAACCATAGGAAATTACCACACTGAAACAGGAACAGCAGGCAATCTACAGGGCAATCTTTACAATGTGCCTGCATTTTTATGATGCTTGGCACAACAATATGGCAAACATAATGGAAGCTAAAACAACCACTTTCAGTTTTATGTTCTTACCTACCCAGCCAGTTTTCAGCTGCTTTTAACTAAACAGAGCAGCTCATCCTGAGTGCCATCATGTGGCACATGCAGGAGATTGGGCAGAGCCAGCATGGGTTTGTGAAAGGCAGATCCTGCTCAATCAACCAGATCTCCTTACATGACAGGGTAACCTACTCAGTGGAGGAGGGAAGGGCTGCAGAAGTTGTCTCTCAAGACTTTAGTAAATAGAGCCTTTTACAGTGTTTCCCACAGTATTCTCCTGCAGAAACCAGCTGCTTGTGGCTTGGATGCGTGCACTGCTCACTGGTGAAAAAACAGATGGATGGTGGGATGCAGAGGGAGGTTACCTGCAGCTGGCAGCCAGTCACAAGGTGTTGTTCCCCAGGGTCCAGTACTGGGGCATGATCTGGATGAGGGGATCGAGTGCACTCTCAGACAGTTCACAGGTGACAGGGTGGGAATGTTGACTTGCTGAAGGGTAGAGGGTTCTGCAGAGGAATCTGGGCAGGCTGGATAGATGGGCCAAGGCCAACTGCATAACGCTGAACAAGGTGAAGTGCCCTTAAGTCACAACAACTGCAGGCAGCACTACAGGCTGCGGCAACGAGTGGCAGGAAAACCACCCAGAGAAAAAAGGACCTGGGAGCATTGGTTGACAGTAGCTGAACATGAGCCAGCAGTTTGCCCAGCTGACCAAGAAAGCCAATGGCATCCTGGCTTGTATCAGAAATAGCATGGCCAGCAGGACCAGGGCACTCATAGTCTCCCTGTACCTGGCATTAGTGAGGCCACAGCTTAAGTTTTATGATCACTTTTGGGCCTTTCACTACAAGAAAGACAGTGGGGTGCTTAGATGTGCCCAGACAAGGGCAATGAAGCTGTTGAAGGATCCAGAAAATGTATCCTATGAAAAGCAGCTGATGGAAATGGGGTTGTTTACACTGGAGAAGAAGATGCTCAGGGGGGACCTTGTTGCTGACTACAATTACCTGGAAGAAGGTTGTAGTTGTCCAGGCATTGGTCTCTTCTGCCATGTCTCAAGGAAAAGAGGAAATGACCTTAAATAGCACCATGGGAGGAGGGGTCCAGATTAAACATTAGAAAAGAAATTCACTGAAAAGAGTGATCAGGCATTGAAATATGTTGCCCTAGGAGGTGATGGGAGTCACCAGCTCTGAAAGTGTTCAGGAGGTGTCTGGATGAGGCACTTGGGTATATGGTTTAGTAGTGTTTATGGTGATGCCAGGATGATCTTGAAGGTCTCCTCCAACCCTGAAGAGTCTGTAAACCAGGGAACTACTCTATCAAAAAATGCCTGAATCCCTAGCAATGCATCACTGTATGTCCTGACTAAAGGGGGCTTAGAAATATCTGGGTAATGTGCTGCCAGCTGTACTGGTGTTATGTACACTTGATGTGATCTCCTGACTGAATCAATCTTTTTCAATAATGCAAAGACAGAGGAGCTGGGCTGGGTACATCAACCACTTGCAGTAAATTTGTAAATATCAACTGTAAATTAAAATATCATCGATAACTCATCAGTTAAATTTGTAAGACCTCTGTGCTCCCTAGGCCACAGATTAGCTCCTCTAACTCCATTAAGTCAGTGGTGCTAAGACAGCTAAACATCTATGACTGTTATTTTACAAATTACCTTGGCTGAAACTCATAATTAAAACCACTTATGAAAGACAGTTGTTTGAATAATTGTACTTACAAAGAACATATGCATTTTTCTTCTATTTAAAATAGGAATAGGGCTTATTTCAAAAAAAGTGCAGGACACAGCAGATGAAGGAAACTTTAGAATATCTCAGTGTGTATATTTAGACTTCTCAAGATATATTCTTTAGAAAATTAGTGCAGATGACAATAATTTCTAGCATTCAATGTAAACCAAAGCTTTCATTCTAACCCATCACCCTTTCCCTCTTTAATTCCCATAGTAGACTACTTTTGCAAGATTACAGATATTATGAAGCATTAAGCAAACATTTTTCTATCATGACTTTTAATAGATGACCATCACTGGAGGCTTAATTCAGATGAATTGCTCAAAAAAGAAAAACATAGACCAAAAACCCCAACAAAACCTTAAACAGTTCTCTGCAGCTTGAGAACACTGGTTTCATGCAGAAGCTGACAGCTCCACTCATGTGCTTTTATTTGAAAATCTGAGGGATCCAGGCCAGTGGGAGGGGGAAAAAAAGGCAAAAAAAAAAAAAGAATTCATGCTCTGATCTGCATTTGGTTTAGCCAGGCAGTACTGTTTCACTTAAAACATTAATTCTTATTTTGAATCCTCTAGGTTATACTTGATTCTTTCTCAAAAAATAAATGCATTTATAATACACTAGTTAAGCAAAAAGCAACAAAAAAGTGACATTTTTAGCTATTTAACCTTGAAAACAGCTACTTTATCTGACAGTCTCACTGTGTTGGTACCAAAATCATCCTGAATTAATTATCAATAGCAAATTATTTGTGTGCCAATTTTAACCACTGTGGCTTACATACAATAACTTAATTGCTACCAAAACTACACAAACATTCTCTGAAGAAAGATGTTCAATCCTTAAGTTAACAATGGCCATTTTAAAAGCTACTTCAATTATAAGTTATTTCTGTTGTCACATGCCAGTGTATGTCAACACTACAAAAAGAATAACAAGCTTATCTTTTCTAGAGCATTCTTACAAAGTCTTTTGTATAAACACACTAAGATAGCTACAAATTGCAAGCATATTTAATTCAATATATTATTAAAAATTATCATTTTATTACCTGACAAACTCCATTGTGAAGAGCTGCCAGCAATTTGCTCACTGTGATTTTAAATTTTGTCTTTAAAATGTAACCAATCTTTTGTCATGTCCACTAAATAGAACTTAATCAGTGAATGATATTAAACAACTGCTACATAACTCCCAAAAATAAATTTAAGACTAGTCACAAAGAACAATCTCTAGGTTCCCTAGCAGTATATTTACAAGAGCAAGGCCTTGCTTCAAGGTCTCAGTTTGGAAAGAGACAACCAAGTGAAAACCTGCTGCCTTCACTCACAGCTGAAGGAATGAAATCAGACACCTCCTTTGGACAGGCTGGTGAACATGGACCTGCTTCCAAATACTTTCTTTGGAGAACATCTACATACATTTTTCACTTGATCACATTCACTGCATAATCAGCAGACCTCTGATAATTTTAAATACCTAAAGTTAAAATGGAGTCATAACCACACTTTTAGGCAGCTGTATCGTAAGAAACATGCAGACTTGAACCCTTATGGCAAGATAATTATACAGGCATAAAAGGCAAAACAAACTTCGACATATTTAGTGTGTTATTCCAATGTATGCAGGCATTTCCAAATCACATTTCTTTGGGTATAGGGATGAAAGGGTATAAAAGTTACTTCTTATTGACACACTGATAACTGCAGAGTAGGACTGTGGAAAGGGCACTGTATAAATAAATGGCAGTAGGCAATTTCCTGAAACATCTTATAGTCTAAATAAACAAGGCAGGTGAAAAGCATAAGGGAAAAAAACCACCACAGCACAAGGAGAACTAATTCATAGCTGCATAGCATGCAAGGCATCTGTTTCTTCCTTTGCCATATTCTTCTGGACCCATCCTGCCTTTAAATATTACGCAATACACCAAGTAAAATAAACCACAAGTTTTACCTGAAAACACCTCATGAGGTTTGCTGGAGTGAGGGAGAAGTTTAAAACAATGTATCTCCTCCACCCTCTTTTATCTTCCTGACCAGTATACATAAAATAGATGAGTAGTTAAGCATTCCAGGCAGGTGGCTTCAATGACTCATTCTGTTAATAACTGTGATCTTCACATGTGATTTGATCATTCCTGATTGTATGCTGGTCATCCAGCAAAACAGTTCTTGTGTATCAAAACTGATATTACATCCTACTCCACAGATAGGAACCTACAGAAATCACTTTTACAAAAACTGAAGTAGCATTTTCTTTAGTAATCTTTCAATCAAATGCATTACAGTCCACTAGTGAAAGTTCAGTGGCCCAGTACAGGTCATTTAAATATGGCCCAATTTAACAGTCAAAATATCTGAAATATAATCTCAAAATTTCAGTGCATAAAAACACTAGTAAATGGTTCACAGGGAATGTAAACACTGAAAAAATACTGATTACAGCAATGAAAATATTCAACACATTCTGGAGTAAAACACTAGTTCTTTCATGAAAGGCAGAACTATGAGAGCCCTGTGTTGTGTATATTCACAAGCTGAATATGTCAGCAGTGCCCTGGCAGCCAGGAGGGCCAGCCGTGTCCTTGGGGGCATCAGGCAAAGCATCACCAGCCGGCTGAGGGAGGGGATTGTCCTGCTCTGCCCTGCACTGGGGCAGCCTCACCTTGAATATTGTGTGCAGTTTTGAGCACAATATAAGAAAGATATCAAGCTACTAGGGAGTTTCCAAAAGAGGGCCATGAGGACAGTGAAGGGTCTAGAGGGGAAGCTGCAGGAGTAATGACTGAGGTCTATTCAGCCCAGAGAAGAGGAGACTGAGGGGAGACCTCATCAGGGTCTTCAACATCCTCACACGGGACAATGGAGGGGTAGATTCTGATCTCTTCGCTCTCACAGCCAGTGACAGGATACAAGGTAATGGCACGAAGCTGAGTCAGGGGAGGCTTAGTTTAGATATGCAGAAAAGGTTCTTCACTCAGAGGGCAGTTGGTTGGAACACAGTCCCCAGAGAAGAGGTCACAGAACCAAGCCTGATGGAGTTCAAGAGGTGTTTAGACAACATTCTCAGGCACATGGCGTGATTTGTGGGGTGTCCCGTGTAGGGCCAGGAGTTCGATTCTGTGATCCTCATGGGTCCTTCTGACTCAGTGTATTCCATGGTTCTGTGTATTGATTTCACCTGTACTGTTGCTTCCATCAGCAATTTCAAAGCCAAGCTAACACATCCTGTGCATAGCATGACACTGTACTTCTGTTCTCACTGCCCTGCTATCTCACACACAAAAACCTTCAGGCACCATGATCATGTTCCTCTCTACAGGCATTAGTTTGTCTTCTCCAGGCAATTACCAAGTTTTATAAAACCATATGGAAATTTACTACCTTCAAGACAACAACCCTATCCCTTTCAAACGGGATTTATAGTTGTCAAGGATACACAGTTGGGCAATTAACAGCACACCTGACTAAGTTTTATTTCTGCAGCAGAAAGAGTTAAGAAAATACAGGTTGCTGTATTAGGTGTATTATTCCCTTAAATGATTTCTCAACTATGTAACATTTTCAACACAAGAATTCTAATGGCTATTTTTACAGGGCTTGGGGAAGGGTTTTTTTTGTTTGATTTGTTTGGGGGGTTTTTGGCATTTTTTGTTTTGTTTTGGTTTTTGATTTTAACAGAATATCATAAGTCAAACAAATATCAACACTGAAAAACCAAGTCAGATATTCTTTCTTTTTTTAGTAGTTTTTAAAAGCATTTTTTTGCTTTGACACCAGCAACTATTCTATCTTCACTGTCTACTTTTTCAAGCTTTGTTTCAACCAGAAGTTCTGCTCTGTGATTAAATTTAGGTAACATATTTCCTGATTTATGAACATCAAAAAATAATATTTATGGATTATCGTAAGTTCAAGCACTGATATTGCAGAAATCTTCATATATCCTAGTGTATCCTGTGTAATAGCACACAAAGTCTTTCTGACTAGCCACCAACTGGGCAGAAATCTGCT
>VWZD01013680.1:6870-18734 GCA_013396695.1 Sakesphorus luctuosus | reverse complement strand
AACTCCTTTTTTGGTTTGGGAAGGGATGTTCTGCAAAAAAAGTGTGAGAAATTCCTTTTAAAGCATGTGACCAAAAAAAAAGAAAAAAATGTATCCTGTTTTAAACCTTGACTTTCAAGTTTAAAACAAGCAACTTGAAAGAACATTTTTTCTACCAACTCCCCATCTCCCTATTAGCAATAATACTGTAATTGGAGTCATATTGGTCAAAAGCTATTTAAAAAAAAATCTTATCTAATTGTGTTCATCTGTGCCTTCCCAATACAATTCTGTCTTTTGTGGCTAATATCATGTGGGAGGATGTTTTGTAATTCTGTAACTTTCACTGTATTATATGTTAGTGTATCCCTCACTTCTTGCAAGTTCTGTGATTTCTAATTTCCCAACATACTCACAATCCCAACTGCAGTTTTGCAAGATTTTAAAATACGTTGGCTCATTCAGTATACAGCAGAGGCTGCTTTTGCTCTTTCAATTTCCTTTTTTTTATATGTTGGCATATGGTCTTGCAGTACCTAAGGGTATTATATAATTGAAAAAAGTATACTACTTTTTATCTGAAAGAATCGATGCATGTATTCAGATTCCAAGGCTTTCATTTTTATTGCTCACTACTTTTTTTTTGTTTGTTTGCTTGAGTAAAGATTAAGTGTTAATTGAAGGAAGGGGGGGCAAAAACCCCTAACTCAAAATTCTTGCTGCACCTGGAAATTTGCCAGCGCCTTGAACATTATTTAACGATTGAGTGTTTCTAAGGCTTATTTTCTTACCATTGCTTCATCACAGCAGGACCTTGAAAAAGCTATCAAGACTGATTTTGTCTGCAGCTATTAAAAAAATAGTCTTTGGAGTCAAAAAACATTATGCAGGTTTACTGAAAATACACCAGATACTCAAGTTTCAGTTTGTGGTAAAAAGGAAAATGAGTTGTACCACCTAACAATTCTAAGACATGAAGCCAGAATGAGTAATCTTAGACATTCAACATGTGTACTGTAACTGCAGATTTACATTCTTATTAAAGGCTCTTTAATACTCAAAAAAAAAACTTTCTGCTGGCTAAAGATATAAAATTTAATCCAAACAGACCTTTGCATTTTAATAACTTTGCATATTTGTGTATCTGTACACATGTATGTGTGTGTGTGTGTGTGCGCCTGTGTGTGTGAGTTGAAATTATAAATGTGTATAGCTGCAGGGTTATCTTACTTATAAAGTTTGGAGCGTCATAGAGGGAAAGATCTAATGGGTTAAACATGTTAACTCTCCTGTGCCTACTGAAAGAAGAGGAATAAATGTAAACAGCAGCACCTTCACAACAGCATTTCTTAAAAAATATTTCAGATTTTTCTAAAAACTTTTTATAGCAAAATCAGCAAGATAGTCATTACACTCCCTTTCTTCTGTGAGCAATACATTACTTTCCCCCTTGTACACCACATAGCAAGTTCAAGATTCAGTGTAACACCTGATGTGCATTCAAGCCCTTTGGCAGCTTTGCACTGTATTTTTCCAAGACAAACAGATTAAACCCACTTGACCTGAAGGAGTTAGATGAGACACAATGCACTGCACAAGAGCTCAGTTGTATGCACCGTAATTAATTACAGCAGACCCTTTTATGACTGATTTCAAGCAGGTGACAACATTGTAATGGAAACCTGGGAACTCAGATTTTGCCTTACCTTCCTGCCTTCTGCCTGTCACTCCNCTAACAATTCTAAGACATGAAGCCAGAATGAGTAATCTTAGACATTCAACATGTGTACTGTAACTGCAGATTTACATTCTTATTAAAGGCTCTTTAATACTCAAAAAAAAAACTTTCTGCTGGCTAAAGATATAAAATTTAATCCAAACAGACCTTTGCATTTTAATAACTTTGCATATTTGTGTATCTGTNTTCAGATTTTTCTAAAAACTTTTTATAGCAAAATCAGCAAGATAGTCATTACACTCCCTTTCTTCTGTGAGCAATACATTACTTTCCCCCTTGTACACCACATAGCAAGTTCAAGATTCAGTGTAACACCTGATGTGCATTCAAGCCCTTTGGCAGCTTTGCACTGTATTTTTCCAAGACAAACAGATTAAACCCACTTGACCTGAAGGAGTTAGATGAGACACAATGCACTGCACAAGAGCTCAGTTGTATGCACCGTAATTAATTACAGCAGACCCTTTTATGACTGATTTCAAGCAGGTGACAACATTGTAATGGAAACCTGGGAACTCAGATTTTGCCTTACCTTCCTGCCTTCTGCCTGTCACTCCCTG
Organism: Sakesphorus luctuosus; assembly: GCA_013396695.1. Lineage (NCBI taxonomy): Eukaryota > Metazoa > Chordata > Aves > Passeriformes > Thamnophilidae > Sakesphorus > Sakesphorus luctuosus. The sequence goes on along the minus strand of VWZD01013680.1, from coordinate 16,457 downwards.
TACTCCACAAATACACAAAACACCTTTTGTAATTCTATAAAGAAAACATTCTTACAGCTTCCTTTTTTACTCAGCCTTCCTTCAATGTGGTTGCTGCAAACACTCCAGAGCAGTATAAAATAAATCCGTCTGTGCTGCCTGAGCAACTTAATGAGAACTCAGAAAAGTGTACAATGTCAAGACTAGATTTCATTCAGCTCAGTCTAATTTTGAGTTAGGTTAGTTTGGGTTTCCACTCAGTTGCTATAATTTACATTGATATGAGACCAATTAGCTATTTAGACAATCATTTTTATCCTTATGAAGAGTTATATCCAGCAAATCTCCAAAACGCTTTTATGCTTTCAAGCAGTTTTCCAGGAGGTGCTGTACCTTTGAGTAACAACTGTGTTTAATGCTGACTTAAAATTGAAATATAAACAACAATAGAGTCTTTTCAGGACAGAGGTATGATATCAGTAACGGCAAGAACATGAGAAAATGCAATTCACTCATGAAATTCCTTTCGGCCTAGGGCTATGTTTCTCCACCCAATGGGTGTGACTGACAGGCAAGCATTGCAGAGCGCCCACTAGTTAGTCACACGTCATACTTAAGAAAGAAAAACCAAGAAAATCCACAGTAAAAAGAAAAAAAGCACTGATCCCAGGATGCAGCGAAGTTCAGAAACCTGCTCATCAATACACCTCCCAAATCACCTCCAACCTGAAGCTCTCTCATAGCAAAAAGCACTTTTCACATGATGATCTTCTGTTCATTGGCTCCCATGCACTTCCATGTGTGGGGGCAGAACAAGGATATGTGGCCTCCCTGCAGCAGAGCACTCCACCAGCAGCAAAGCAACCTCCAGAAACTAAGCATACACCCGTACATTGTTCAGCCAATTTTTCCAAAGGCATTCTGGCATTGATCTTCCTACATACACATTTCTTTAAATTAAATCTGTGTAAAAACATTAAAACATGTTTCCCATCAAGCTAGTTTGTCTCCTGTAAGTTTAAAGCCCTGTGTTCCCCCAGGAAACACTAGCAATACTGTATGGACCCTTTCTTCTATTTTATTCAAATGAACAATGAAATCACTTCCATATACATAGCTATTGATAACAGCATGATGTAAGTGTTCAGGAGATGGAAACAACACATGAAGGCAGAGCACCATGACAATAAGAGTAAAACTAGAGCTTTATAACAAGTTTAGACTAGAGGTTACCACAGTTTGTTAGACAGTATGTAACTGTATATAGGAGACAGAGCAGAAAACATCAGTCTAGGAAGACTGTTAAGCTTGCAAGCCTACGCTGTTTCTCATATGGCACTTGGCTCAGTCACAACAAGCATGGGTACTTTTTCACAGCTCTCACCTACCACTTTAAATAATATGCCACATTAAGTTCATGTAGAATACTGGCAATGACATGAGCATCTCTCAGTAAGGACAAATGTCAACACCAAAATGATAGCTGGCTTCCTAAATTTATTAGCACAAGTCCATTTTAATAGGCAGCATATGGAAAAAATGTAGTCAGAATGAGGCAGCATTAGAAAAAAATAGACTAACCACACATAAAAAACATTTTGAAATATAACATCTATAAAGTTATAGGACATGAAAAAGAAATAGAGTGAAATACAGTGATTATGTGTCAGAACAAGGCAAATTCTCTGGACAGCATCTTTCCATAAGATTAGTAGGGGAGAACAACAGAAAACTGACGTTATCTTTGCATATGTGTTGCTGTCCACAAGCAGTCTTTGACTCTATGAAGTGCACTGTTATCTCATTAAAGACACTGGCAGCCCTTTTAACCCAAGGTGTAGGTCTACAATTAATTTTAGGAATATTGTTTATAAAACTGTTAAAGGTTTACTACAGGATAACTTACAGCCACCTGCATGAATAAATAAAAAAAACGACAACACATTCTTTCCCTACCTACTATTCGCATACTTTCTCTGTCTTCCTCCTGCCACCACCATAAACCTAGGAATATTCTTCAACTCTGAAATTTTCACAGTGTACAGGAAAACATTTTTAGTAAAATCACTAAGAACAGTATGGTTTCTTGCTAATCTGAGTAGGAGACAATCAAATATTATGAAAGGCCTGTTGCTAAAAGCATCCTTCTGGTTTTTCCTTTTGCTTCTTTCTGTTACTTTAAAGACATACTTTCTCTTTAAAGGTGTGTAAGGTAGGCAAGAGGATGATGAATAAAGTGAACAGTTTCTTTTGAAGACTGACTGAAATAGTAAGCAATGCTTTGCAACCTGAGCTTTGATGAATCATCAGAACAGAATGTTTACCCCTACAACTATGCAATTTTACAACTCATGGCCAACAATCATGCTGCATTTATGACTACTATTATCAGCCTCAGTATTCAGTCTAAAACTTGGAGTTTAAAGCAATAGGTGAACACCATTATCATGATAAGAAATAGAAATAGAAGTGGTGGATACAATTTTCTGCTTCAGTTTCACAAGGTGGAGAGAAGCTGAACCAAAATCAGGAAAATAAGTTTTATTTGGGGTAAAATGTACAGAACTGTATAGTTCAGGAGTTTTCAGATTTATGTTGGTGAGGATTAGGCTCTAACAGCTATATACTTATTAGTAGAACTTCCCAGTTACAAATACTACTGGAAGCTTAACTTCCTTAATAGTTACAACAGCATCACAGATATTCATCTAGTTGCAGATCCAGCTGCAGAGATCTGTAGTACTAAGTTTCACAGGGGAGTGACGGAGGGGGGGAGGGATAAATTCACAACACTGAAAAGTTATTACATTTACTTAGCACTTGGAATTCCTCTTATAATGTTCAGTGTTCACTGCCTCTGTGAGCAGTTTTCAGAACTGTAATCTATACACTCATTTACAAAATTTATCTGTGTTCCTGTCTCAGTTGTGTGGTGTGTACTTTCCATTTAGCCAAACACAGAAGAATGGAAGGAAAATACAAATGTTGGCATAGGTGACTTCAAGCATTAGTTGTTTGACCTTTTTGTACAAGCTTTTGGCATCTGTGATTTGGCAGCCAGAATGCCAGCCAAGCCAGGAAGTCAGGAAGCAGAAAGCTGGCCATGTCTTCTTGGCAGTCAGCATTGCAATAGGGTTAAAAGCCACGTTGTTGCCAAACCAGAAACTGGGGGATGCCCAGATAGCTGGCAAGTCACATATGGTTGTATTGTAACTCCTAAACACTAAACACTTGATAAACTGAAGTGCTATGCCATAGTCCAATCTATGTGAACTGTCTTTTGCTATACAGGAGAATACTTCATTTGCCCTCCTTTATATGTTTCCTAAAGAACTGACACAGCATTATTACGATGATCTATGGGCTGGCAGCTTAAAATCTTGGTGCTACTGTATGAGCATGAGCTTCCAGCATATTTCTTAAGAATCCTGTAAGATACCTAGAGCAGGGGATCACCTCCACACACATTCACTTTTTAGCCTGCAACTCCCACACCTGAGAATCCCAGCTTTTAAGACCCCCCAGAATAGGTAGTGCATGGCCAATTGTAATCAACTACATCTACCACTTTGAAAATACTTTTTAAATTCTTAGCACATTGGCTGAGCAGTACTACGTGACATCCAGTGTTTGACCAAATGTAAGGTAAACATTCAAACCTGTGATCTAGGATAATAGAAGGACTTTGGGTAAAGATGGTTGTCAGTCGTCTCTGCCTCCTCTCAAACACCTGAACAAAGGGGGACTGTTTCAGACTTTTCTGTGGGTATAGTTCCCACCCTGAGTGCAAAATTCGGTAGGCAACTCTCAGCACTGTGCTCTGAAGATTGCTGCAGGCTACTGCTAACTGAGGCAGTGCAGCAGTCATGCTTATGGCCACAAAGGAGGTGGTAACATGTGGGACACTGCCAGTATGTGCTGAGGGAGGAAGGCTATAGATGTTTCCTCCATCAGTTAGGAAATGCTTCTTGCACTTACAGCAGACAACAAATTCCAAAGGGGATATGGCAGACTATGGCACATATTCCACTGCCCAGGATGGTCTGGTTCTACGGTAGACCTGGAAACTGGCTTACACATGGAAGACCCTCAGCAGCTTCACAGGGATTGTGCTCTCCCAGGGTACTATAAAATCACCTTGTCTCAAACTCAGCTGTTGAGGAGGCTTACTCATAGAAAAAAAATACTAGAACTATTTCCTTCCCAAATATCACCCATGGTTCTGTAAAGCCTTGGGAAGGGTTGAGACAGATTGCATTTCATACAGAAATTTATTTACCATTTATCCATTAAATTCTTGTTGTTGAAGGTATCTGATAATCAATCTCTTCATAGGTGCAGAATGTATTCCTTACTTTTCCCTTTCAGATCTTTCATTTCTGCAGCCAGGGTTTTACCACCTTAAAACACATGTAATTTTAATGCAAATAAATTACAAAGCAACATTTTTAAAAATGGTGATTCTGCCCGTGGGCCATGATCAGCACTCTCACAGATGCCCATGGCCAAATAAAGGACTTATGAGGTCCTTTGCCACCAAAAACCAAACCGAATTTTTATTGTTCATGAGAAGGCCAAAGTCTATTAAAAAGTCTCATACTATTCCTAAAAGCACTCTGTTCTGTACTGTACTTATACTCTACACATAGCAACAATGCTGAATAACTGTGTTCATAATTAAGGGGATAGCACTTAAGAAAAACAGCTAGATAATTCCAATTTATCAGCAAGACTGGTTGATTAGTAGAAAGAGTAAGAAGACTATCTATTTAAACTAATGATCACTTCCAAAAATAGAAGTCTAAGAAAATATCTTGTGATCACGAGGGAGAAAAAGTTGTTTTGGATTCCTGCAATAGTGAGTTGTATGGGATCCCATCCATAAACTATAATCCTTTCCTCACCACTAATCTTTATAACCAAACATGTTACAGAGACAGAATTATCCTTACAACTCGACCCTACCTTACATTATTAGTGCTTTAATATCTGCTTTTGTTGAGTTTCTTCAATTAGCTTTTTAATATAACTTTGTTGTTATTCTTTAGCACTTAATAACCTAATCACATTTATTTGAGGCATACTATAAAGAAATAATTTTTTTTAAAAAAAACAGGATTTACGATTAACTCACTTCAATGAAAACTGGGAAAGAGCAAATAAATTGGGAGAAACTCTTGTTTCTCTGATGGCCTTGCACTAATCAAACTTTCCAGAATCCACTGGAAACATTAAGCAGTTAATTTCACTTACTTGCTTTTGGGCCATCACACGTCTATTTGAAAACTTCCTGGTAAACCATGCCCTCAAAAATATCACTTGTATCTATTTCCATATCATTCCTTCACTCCTTTGAAGTTTAAAGTGAAAATATTTCAACCAGTCCCCCAAAAGGTTCTGTATGTCAGAGGAAAAAATATGCAAAGGTACTTTGGTGTGTCTTACAAGTCATCACTCTGCCTCACGCTACCACCTCATGGTCCCACACACATGCAAACCAAAGCTAAACACTCTGTGGGGCAGAGACCATCATCCATACTGATGTGGGATAACAAAAAGCCTTCTTCCTGCTGCTGCTACTTCATAATTGTCAACAATGAGTGGTTTGGCCTGGAAGTACAAATGTGAAAAATAAAGCAGACAAGACAGCAGTTTCTTGAATGCTTTTCAACTTTCAAGACAAGGTCTTGACACACTTGACAAAAAAAAAATTAAAAACCAACAATCTTTCCTACTCCTCAGCTTGTCCAAGCTGAACTGATCCTTTGAATCCTGAAGTCTGGCATTCCGAGAGAACATGCTAATCTATTCTGTGACTGTGCTTACTGTGTTTTGCCTAGCTCTTTACCAGGGCCTTCAAAACAAGAACAACCCCTCTGAGAAGGTGTGATACCTCACAGAACTGGGGAGCTCCTAAAGGACTCCGCATTTTGGCCTTTCAAGTCACACTGGAGCTTTTCATTCCCACCAAATGCAAATATTATTAGAGAGAGTTATTTTAATTTATTTGATACTGAGCAAAAAGATATTATCTAATATGTCTCCTTATATCATAAAACATTAATCAGTTTCACAAAGCAAATTAACTCATCTCATTATAAGATACTGTAACTTCACACATTTTGAAGTTTTCGGGAAAGGATCTTTGGCTGCTTTTGCCATCTAAGGCTGAATAATGCCTGTGATTGGAAATTATTTTTCTTTTACTCCATAAGAACAATTACTTCATCTATCACGCAATTACTGTAATTACAGTCATAAGAACCGCTGTTCAGAGCTATTCTTTGTAGCATCATTCTGCAATGCCAGGAACATTTGTCTTTTCTAATGATCACCACCAGCACAAATGTCCTTTTGTAGGTCTTTAAGTGATTTCATGTCTTTCTATTAATACTCTGTTACTTGCTTTGGGAAAAAGCAAAGGAGACAGGCCCCAATTAATATATACTTTTAGAGCAAAGGCTTTTAGTGAAGCCAGAGCTAAGGCATTTTAAAACAGGAATTGACACTTCCCTTTACTACAGCCTAACATTTTCAATGTGCCTTGCTAAATGGACAGAAAGCCCCCAAAATACTTCAAATCTGTGTTTCATAAACTGTACTCTAAGAGAAGCAGCAATAAAGTTTATTGCAGACCTAAAATATCTGCATAAATCCAGTTAATTGAAAAGTGGGTGAAGAAGGCTGCCAAATTAAATGTTTACATTAGCACAGCTGTATTGTAAAAACATTCTGCCCCCTGTGCTTTGCAATTATAAGATATTTCTGGACCGTGTATCTCTGCAAAGTTTATCTCTACTGCCAAGAGTGTTTTGGCACAGAGCGTCTGCAATTTTTGGCAGCCAGAGTGCTCTCAGCGCAGGCAGTATCTAAAATGGCTGCCAAACAGTTATCCTGAAATGTCGTCGATCTAGTGCCGTCCTGTGTGAAGGGCATAAGCCAAAGCTCGTTCTATATATTGTTTTAAATTAGGCAAGGAATTGAGCTTCCAGACAGGAGCAGGACCTGGCACTGCAGGTTGATCACACCAAGCTTACTAGCACACTGTGCATGGCACAGTGAATCAGAAGGCATGCTGACTGCTTCAAGTAGCCCATCACTTGGAAAAAAGTGGGACAGTAGGGGGTTTCCTCAAGGGAAGCTTATTTTATTGTTTTAAGTTACGCACAAACCCTCATACACTTCACCTGGGGCCAGGACCACATGCATTGGGACTTTTGCAAAGCACAACTACTCTGTGCTTGGGCTCCAGGCACAAGCCAAGTCCCAGGTGCCTGATACCTCCTTCACAGATAGCATTTGTCAGCTTTTAATGAACATCTTTCTCTTTTCCAAGCAATGAGCAAAAGGTACAAAACCCTTCCAAACATCTTAAGCCTCTGCTGTGACAGTCTATTGTAATTGAGATAGACATCCTCACCAAGATAACCCACCCTTCACCAGAATGAGGAAACCTTAGCTACTCTGTCCTGGACCCATATGATAGACAGGAAAGTGTTCTTTCACAGTGTCCAATTGCAATTTAAACATAATTTGGGAGATTCCTTAGGTCTCTTATACTGCTTTAGTCATAACTGGCCACAGCTGAAGCAGAGGCATTTCAAGCCTTTGCAGAGACCACTGCTTTTCTACTGCTCACTGGGCAGTTTCATAGGATTCCCAGGTAGATCTGATGGTTTGGGTAATGACAGCTGACACTTGAGTGTATTATGATGTTTTCACTGAATACCTTTAAAAAATATAACTCTACAGGTATTATATCACCACCTGGAATTAAAAGAGAAAATAGAAAGTGGCCACACCATAACAAAGTATTCCATTAGCAGAAGACACACAGCATTGCAGACACTAAGCAAATACAAGGCTTGTCTTGTGGGTAATGCCCCTGTCTATTTACTGTCCTAAGCATCCCTAACAACTGTCATTACATAATAACATCTGAACAGGAGCTTTTTGTGAAAATGCTAGTCAACTGATCCATAAACTTCTAATTGTCCATAATTACATTGCTGCATCAGAAGACTTCATATCAAGCCCAGACAACTGTTTATATAACTTTATTTCATTTCTAATATTTTCTAGTCTACTGAGAAAACGTTTGTCCCTCTAACTAGAGAGAAAAATTCACTGTGATAATTATATCCACTCAACTCAACTTCTGAATTAAGTGACTTATACCTCTGTTTAGTTAGTAATCAGGGTCAAAGGCACACAGCTACGCAATATTGATGTCCTTGTAGGGTTCCAGTGAGCTAGGGTAAGGTTCCAAAGAGCATGGGGATTGCACTGGCATGAAGTTCCAATTGGTCTCTCTTCTATTAATATTTAATAAATGCACCTCTAAACTGCTCTGTACTGAACTATGTTAAAATTATTTTACCAGTCAAATATGCACAGGAGTATCTTTATCACCTCTATTACCCAAAGAATCTGCCATAGTTAATCATCTGTATGTAAAACATTCTCTTCACAAAATTAGGCCATTTTTTCTATCTTACCTGCTTCTTACAGCCTGTGTAGATGAAGCTTCATTCTGTGAATATCATGCCACTCTTCTTCAAGTGCACATGTGTATTTAAAAATAAATATCTACATGTTCTCCCTTTGTCATCCTCACACCTCTAGTTAAAACACTAAACAAATACAGGCCATTTTCACCTATGGAAGCACCAAGTACTTAGCTGACTGAGAATCCCAAAATTTTCCCTTTTTACCTATCTGGATGGCAAGGATTATTGAAAATGGGCAAGAATACAAGTTTGTTCATTTATGAAAGAAAAAACACAAATGTAAAAGAACAGCTTTGTCAAGCTAAAGTTCCAGGGTCTCACTTTAACTGACTGGTCTAATACCAGGCCAGTGACTTGGGATAAAGACTAGTATATATTTGCATGTAGCTTGGTATTTTTATGCTATAAGCCGTAAGAAAATGAGATCACATCCCATTACCTGAGTTCTGCATGCTACTGCCAACAGGTTTAATAAATCCAAAGTAAACAAACTTTACCTGTTCCAGCTTTCAAATGACTGTGACATTCCCTTTACNTGGTTCACATTTTCACTGGTTTTCTGAAGTATTCAACAGGAAGAATTATGAAGATGTGTTTTCTTTTTATTTACAGTTACTTGTAGTTTCTCTTCACTGAGAATTTTCAAGTCAGGAAAGCTCAAAGTAGTTCTTCTAGCCACCACAGATGTTTCAGTTTTACAGAAGTGTTGTGAGTAAGAATTTGCCTTTCCTTGTATTCCTTAGCTAATGGCTGGGTCTAAATTCCATAAAAATCTATAGGAAAAGAACACTGCAATGTGTATTTGATTCCAAAAAAATGAGGAGGCAAAAGTTATTACAAGTTAATTCTGCTTCTTGCATCAACTCTGTGTTTATTCTGCACATCCAGAGATCTGTAATGTATCTTGCCTAAAGTACACAAAAGCTGTATACAAAAATCAAAGATGCATAGATAGATGCTCAAAAGATATCACAATTGGTGTTGACAATACATGTTTTCCTTAGTTCTCTGAGCCACACACAATAGAAATTTTTGTAATCCTCTGTTCAAAATCTGCATCAAGTGAAGCTAGTGTTTTAAATATTCATGCACTGAAGG
>VWZD01013677.1:622-14779 GCA_013396695.1 Sakesphorus luctuosus | reverse complement strand
CACGTCTCCAGGATGGACGATCATCAACTACCGAAGATTGTGCTCTATTGTGAACTTGTCACTGGCTGCCGCAAGAGAGGAGCCCTGAAGAAGAGATAGAAGGACTCCCTGAAACAACACCTCAGCCTTGGCCATATTGACTGGCACCAGTGGTCCACTCTGGCCTCCAATCGAGATTCGTGGAGACACACCATTCACAACGCTGCTGCTTCCTTTGAGAATGCACGCAGAGTCAGTCTTGAGGAGAAAAGACAATGCAGAAAGAACCATTCCTCGCCAATATCGCCAAAGGGGACGGTCCACTGTGCCTTTTGTGACCAGATTTGCCTATCCTGTATTGGCCTTTTTAGCCACCAGCACACTTGCAGCAAGCGTGGGTAGTGCCCTTCCCAAATCTTCATTCACGAAGCCTAGCCATGATGATGACATTTGCTCATCCTTGGAAATCAAGTAAAAAATATGCTGGATACTATTAGGCAAAAAATGTGGAAATCTTTAACTCCGGTTGCTTAGTAAAAAAGAATATAGATATTTGTACTATTGTTGTACCAGGGTGTAAGTTTGTAAAATTACTTATTGCATATCTAATACTAAACCAGATGGAAATACATCTGTTTTGGGGGTTAAGAGTTATTTTAATTATGTTAAATGTCAGAAGACAAAACACTTAATTGCCGGTCTACTTGTTCATGAACATCAGTTAATTTCTGTTTCCTCTCCATATTTAAATATTCTCTTTAACTACCACTTCTAGTGCTTCATGACCGTAGTCAGTACTTACCTGAAAGAATAAATAGAATAGAATAGAATAGAATAGAATAGAATAGAATAGAATAGAATAGAATAGAATAGAATAGAATAGAATAATAATCTTTTTTTGCGGCATCTTTTCCACCCTATTCCTTATATAATCCCTAATGATCAGCCAGAGCTTATATATAAGAAAAATGTTTTCACATTAACTATTGCTTTAAGTGTATAAAGAAAAAGTCGGCATTAGCTGAAGAATGCAGAAAGTCTTGTTAAGTAACCTAATGTATTTTTGCATGAAAGCCGGTTATTCCTCAGTTGTCTTATCACAATGAGAAAGAAATCTATCCTCATTTCTTCTCTCATGTATATGCTATTATTTCTTCAAGATCTGATATTATCACCTAAGACTCGTTATAGAAACACATGAAAGTTCCTCAGCTGATTGTCTGAATGCAGAGGGAAGAAAGTCTCAGCACATCTTTCAGTATGAATGAACACATTCAAATTTAATATAATGCATGACTGAGAACGATCTTCAGAGATAATTCAGTATGCTATGCGTATTAGCACCAGAGAGGTCATTGGTTCATATTCTATTCAAAAGATAATTCTGGAAGGAATACCACTGTCATAGAAATCCTATAACAATGATACTTAAGAAGTCATTCCTTGAAAGCAGTGTTGAATTAGGTCATCAGCACAGCCTGCTGTGTCACCTATTTTGCCTTTTCCCTAAAGACTAACATAATCCATGTGATGATTTTGTACTTCATAAAGGATGGAGAAAGTGCTATTTATCAAAATTTTAACTTATCAGACATAGAGTTCATTTATGAATGAATGTTTTAAAAAGTATATGACACTTAATGACTTTCCTGAACCAGAGCTGTAGTTCTCACAATACAGAATTTCATGGATACTGAAGTTCATACAAAATATTAATCCATTATCACCACAACACATTGGACATCAAAGTTTCTCGCATTTTTCTTTTTCAGATTTTAGTGAAAAGGCACTATGCTTTATATGCATAGCTCTTGTGAAAACATTCCTTGGTAGCTCCACTCTTGTCAATGTTGTTTATCTATTATATTTGAACAAAAAGAAAAACCAAAACCAAACAGTCATCTAAAGACCATGAAAGTCAAATAAATCTTAGAAACAATCTCTACACAAGTCTTTCTTACATACAGAATCATCTTCTGAAATCATCTTTTAATATTAATTCATTTATGCTTTATTGTGAAAGTGGTAATGGGGAGAATTAGAGAAAGAACTTTCACTGTGTCAGGAAATGTATTTTATTTACAGTTTGCTTGCATTGAGTTTTCTTGTGTCTGGTCGAGTAACAAGACTGATACTGATGATGTTGGAGTACACTCACAGTAAATAGTTCCACAGGAAATGCAAGTTCTGCGCACCCCTTTTGGCACTTAAAAGTCCCCAGAAGCTGGACTCATACTTTGCTCGTTCATCAATTAAAAATAATTAACTAAGGCTTGAAATTACATTGGTCAGTGTACCTCAAAGTGCAACTCTAAATTATATCAGCTATCAACCTAACTTGCTTCATAAATGAACATGAATTACTACATAAGCAGTTGGCTGTTCAGAAAGGTTGAGAGGATGAATTTTAACCAATCTGAAATCTTATATTTTATGGTGACTTTTTGAACTTAAATACATAGCAAATCTCTGATAAAACAGACCATTCCAGATAAAAATACCAAATGTTGAAACGGAAGACATAGCAATTTACTAGTATTTTTGGAGAAGAGGAAGAAGAATAATGCATCAAAAATATGAAGAATGAATTAAGAAAACCTGATAAAAGGCAAAAATTGTGTTACTCACTGAACTTACTAAATTTAGTATACAGGGGAGCATAGCAGTCAAATTTAAGTGATGATATTTTAAACAAGAATGATGAATATGCTTTCCTGGGCAAAAAGTTTGCTACCTTTATGATAAGAATTTAATTTTCCAGTACCTGTTATACATTTCAACCAAATGCAACTCTGTTCAGATTTGTGGTTTCTGATTGTCTGCATAAATACAATCAGGCAAAATATATTAGTGATCTGATGGTAGACCTATAATTTAGTGATACTGCACAGTTCTTTTTTTATTGGTGCAGTGCGATTTAGACTAAATCTGAACATTCGATAGATCATTGGGGTTTACCGCAAGCCTTGAAAGTATAGATTTAATTGACATACACTGGATACATTAAGTGTAATGCCTTCATAACATCGTCTGGGGAGGACTCAGAAGAATCATCCTTCTTGTAGGTATTCAGTATAGATATTTATGACTGAAGTAGACACTCTTGTCTCCCTTTACAAAGAGTGGATGAGAAATGAGCATTTTTAGGGTGCAATTAACTGGATAAAATACAGATGTCTACCTAAGGATAATATGAATTACATTCCAAAAATTATTTCTCATAATTATCTTTCAAAGAATATTGTTGTGAACAGTTTAGCATATGTCTAGTTGGACAAATATCACCCTCTGCGTTGGCTCAATGAAAATTCCTTACTAAACCCAAACTTTCAGATTTTTAATTTTCTGATTTCTCAGGATTTTAAGTCTTGTGAGTTTTAATTTATGCAGAAAAATAAAAGTACCATTTCCAAATTAAACAAAAAACAGAGAGATATGGGATTTTCTCTCTGCTATATAGATGTGGGAAAACCAAAATCTCTTAGTATTTGTGGAATAGAATCATAGAATCATAGAATCGATCAGGTTGGAAAAGACCTCCGAGATCATCAAGTCCAGCCCTTGGTCCAGCTCCAGTCCATTTACTAGATCATGGCACTCAGTGCCACATCCAATCTGCGTTTAAAAATCTCCAGGGATGGTGAATATTTCTTTCTCAGAGGAGGACTCGTCACATGCTTCCCAGGCTACATAGTGTTTCTTAACCACAGGTCAAAGCACACAGACTGGCTTGTAGGTATATTATTACCCTCAAAAGCATATTAGCCATGTTCAGGCTATACAAAATTTGGCACTTGGATCTCCTTTAGATTCCAGTAAGTATAACTGAAAGGTGAAAAGTTATGAAGAAAACAATTTCCCAAACAGTTCAAACCTTGTAATTTGTTGGCAAAAAAATAATTTATGACACTTTGGTGAAAAAGGATTTTCTTTTACAATTAATTAAAACTATTGTAACCAATGAGAACTGTTTTGTTCCGCATGGGAACTAGAAAGTAAAAAGTGAAGAGAATGAACAAAGCAAAAGCCATGTTATGTGTGTTTTCTCATGGCCATAGATATCTGTTTTCAACACTTTAAGGCTGCTTTGAGATTTCACTAACAGCTGGGAGTATTTTTTTTATGTCCAAGAGCTTAAGCATGTCTAGTGTCTATATACTTATTTACACTCTATTTGCTCTTTTAGCTAGTTTGGCAATTTAAATATCTCAAAAGTATGTTTCAGTACTTCAGGGGAAATTTGATTTGCTTAGTAAATATTCTTAGGGTGTGAGGGTTTTTTTTTTATTTTTACTTCCTCCTTTGCTTTCCCACTCCTACAACTTCCCTAGTATGTGTATTTATCTGCACTGTCTGGATTTGTTCATGATTCAGAACAGAAGCAGTTCTTCTATGACAGGGAAAGAAAGTGCCGCCAGACTTCTAAGTGATCTGAAACTACTGTTGGAAATGTACATTTTATGAGAGACCTTTTTTTATAATTTACAGCTTTAGTCATAAATGAAGAAATTATAATATTTAGATACATTTCAAAAGACGTATTTTTTCTGTACACAGCTAAAACAAATTTGCAAACATTTTTCATCTTTTACTGATTTTAATATAAATTGGTTTACATTATTTTAAATTTTCTGAAGGTGCTGTAAAGATCTCATGTGAAGCCCTCCTGAGAAATTTATTGTTTCTAAAATATCCTTTATATAATGTATAATGCAAATTAGACTATGAAGCAGATACATTTTTTTCCTTTACTCTGTGCTCTAGGATCATAAGCCACACTAAAATCTACAATTCAATGAAAAATAAAAGGGAAAAAAATAAACATGTTTCTATACTTTTATTTAAGTCTGAGTATTTACTATAGATTTTTTTTTTATTTAAGACTGTGCAAAGTTAGTATGCTTTAAAAGTTAACTGACATGTATTTGAGGACCTCAATCTGATATTAAAATGTATCAGCAAGAACTGATTTCTTCTATATGCGCATACATGGTACTTTAATTGAGAAACAAGGAATTTGCTCCCATTTCCCATTCCTGTTTTGTGGTGAGTGACTAGGCAGTCTTGCAGAGCTGCAGTTTTCACTGGATTGTCAATTCTAAGAACTAGAAGAAACTAATTAGTGTGACAATCACCTGTATGATATAGAATGTGAAAGGTATTTTTGTACAAAGCTGTATGCTTCTTCACAGATGTAGCCTTAGGAGACTTGAAACAATCTGATGAGGCCATATTTCCACCTGACACAGCAACAGAACTGCATCTCATATTACATGATTTTAATGCTCAATTTCCTTCCCACTCTCAGCAAGGTTGCAGCCACTCTTTTTTCTCACATACATCAATCTGACTTTCCTTTGTCCCATTTCTTTGCCAAAACAGTGATAGATCTGACAAGACCTGACCTGCAAGTGCTTAATTTTCTTACTAAATAGAACTCCTTGATTATTTTTGTTGTTGTTGTTTTGGTGTTTGACATCCGTAGACTTTGAGGCCCTTTTTTTTTTTTTTTAATTTGGTGATTATTAGGAGGTTTATGGAGGAGGGAGAGGGTATTATAGAAGAAGGTTTTTTAATTATTTTGTTTGTTCCTTTATTTCTGATTTTTTTATTCTAGGAAAATTAGTAGGCAGTTCCTGATGACCTACAAAAACAACAATGTGGCTTGCAACCTGAAGCTGATGCACAAGATATACTCTCTAATTTCACTAGAAGTTTGAGCAGGCAAATGTTTCAAAAATTCAGCCAGATTTTACTATCTCAGCATGTATTTCGTCTGTCTGTTTGCTTGATTTGCTGGTAAGCCAAACCTGGGTGAGTGAGTGCTCAATTCTATTTTCAATTAGAGATGAATGTTTACACTATGAAAGAAAACCAGCACAGTAAAGTATTCAGTACTTCCTTCTCCTTGCCATATATTTGTATTTACAAAAGCATTGAGCAATGAGCCTGTCAACTGCTGTTGATGGTAACTGGTGAATCTGAACCAATGAGGCAAGAGTACCCTGGTAGCAGATTGGAGATCAACTGTTTTGATATTGATTTTTCTAATAAAATCATGTGATTATTTTCTTCTGGTTTGAAAAGATAGACTTTGACTATAAACTCTGTTTTAAAATTCATGATATATGGACTATACTTTCTTCACCAGTATAACTCATTGCTCTGTGATAGAACAATATTACAAGAACCAGAAGGGAATTTCTACATTCTTTTTCATTACAGTGCAAAATACCAGTTTCAGCTTTATCATGGTTTTTGAGTATTCTGAACTATTGTCCTTGATCTTGCACCCACTAAGGTAAAAAAAAAAAACAAAAACAAAAACAAAAAACCTCCCAAACCAAACACACAAAAAAACCCAACCCAACCCAAACCAAACAAAAAAACCCCAACAAAACAAAAAATAATTAATAGCAATAATATTCTAACGTTCCTCTATGCCACTAAGAAGGAAAAAAGTGAAAAGTATGTAGTAATTTTCCTTCTGTTCTGGTCATCATTTGTTCATAGCATACAAAATGTTGGAATTCTACTGTGACACTAGAAATAAATTTTGCTCTCTTATAAACAGAGAAATGGAGCTCTGGTTCCTGAGATCATATCTCATGACATCAGATCATGTGGCGAACAAGGGAATCATAAGAAAAGAGGAGACTATGTAATCTACTCAAACTCTCTTGTAGAGCCACTGAAATCTTTTGGTGTACAAAAGTTTAGTTATTTTTCTCAATTGTACCAGTCCAATAAAATATATTATCTCTCCCTAAGAGTCTTACCTCATTTAATTCCAAGTCAAGCAGAGAAAAGGTTTTTGATACTTTTTTCAGGTAAGATAATGACTGAAATAATGACTGATTGTACCTCCTGATATCTGTTCCCAGGAATTGTTAATAAACTTTACAGGTTTAAAAGCTTATATATTTGTCATACTGAAAACACTCCCAGAAGAACAAGTTCTGACTCTGTGTGGCTTTTTTATCTATCTATATCAACATCTAATCTTTGTCAGTATCTGTGTCCTTCTGACATCATGCTACGCATGCACAAATCAGCATAATTTTATAACCAGTAATTTTTTTAAAGGAAATAAAAACATTGGGAAAAAAATAAATCTGGTGCTCTGACCATTACTTCCTCACTTCCACACAATAATATCAAAACCATATCCTATTGGGTCAAACAGTTTGAGTCAATCTATCTAGCTAAATGTGCTGTCTCAGGCAGTGAAAAGAGGGGTTGCTGTTAAGAAAAAGAATATGCGCCAAGGCAATGTCTTGGTTCAGACCTTTTGTATTTCTCTACTATCCAGAATTCTTGTAATAAGGGCATTACAGAGTATATATTTGCATAGTCCTTGTGGTAGCTTAATCTTGGCTGGCTTCCAGATACCCATCTGCTGCTCTCTCACTCTCCCTCCTCAGAAACGTAGGCAGAGAGAAATAACGTGAAAGAGCTCATGAGTCTAGATAAAGACAGGGAGATCACTCACCAATTACAGTCACGGGAGAAAAATTAATTTACTTAGGGAAGAATAATTTAGTACCACCTAACAATAGACTAATATAATGGGAAATAAGAATGAAACTGAACCCACTTTCCTCTCTACCTTGCCTTTTTTTCCAGGATCAGCCTCACTCCTGACTCTTCAGCCTACTCACTCCCCCCAAGTGGTGCAACAGGATGGAGAATAGATTGTGATTAACTCATAATGCTTTGTCTCTGTTGCTCCTTTCTCTTCATGCTGTTCCTCTGTTACAGGAGGGAGTAGTTCCCATGGCATAAAGTCCTTCAAGAACTGCTTCCATAGGTTACAGAGTCTGTCAGAAAATATGCTCCTGCACAGGGACTCCATGCACTGTAGCTTCCTTCAGGTCATATCCACCTTCTACAACATGATGACCTTCATGGCATGCAGGGTGGATATCTGCTTTGGTGCGGTTCTTTCCACAGGCTGCATGGGCACATCCTGCCTCACCACGGTCTTCTCCATGGGCTGCAGGCATCTGGAGAACCTCCACCCCCTTCTTGACTGACTTTGATGTCTAGGGTTTTGCCTCTCACATTTTTCTCACTTCTGTCTTACTGAGCTGCAGCCCAGTACTTTTTACCCTTTCTCATATATGTTATCATACAGGTACCACCAACCTTGATGACTGGTTCATCTTTGCCAGTAGCATGTCTGTCTTGGAGCCACATGGAACTGTCTTTCTTAGACGCAGGAGCAGCTCCTGATCTCTTCCTACAACCATCACCCTTGCAGCTCTACTGCTATCAAAATCTTGCCACTTAAGCCCAGTACAATCTGATTGAAATCTGGCTCTGGAGCTGTCCTCCTGGAAGGTGTTTGGTTTTTGAATGTGTCTTTTCATAGACCTTTTCTACATCCACACTTTTCTCTGAAGTATGTTTCTGATATTTCCTAATTGAACCTTCCTAACTTTTTAAAGAAATTACTCCCTTTATGCACCTGAAACTGATGTCCTTCAAGTTTAACAGATTATTAGTTCAGTTGATTAGAGCATGGTGCTAATAAATGCCAAGGTCATGGATTCAATTCCCATACAGGACATTCAATTAAGAGATGGACTTAATCTTTTTAGGTCCCTTCCAACTACAAATATTCTGTGAATATCTGGATAACTGTTCAGGATCAAGTTACTTACTGCTGTCATAATTTTCTAAATCTTAGCCACATGTCTTCTCAGCCCTCTCTACTCCAAGGGTTCCAGCTTTGTTAAGATGTTTTATCATTATTGAATAACTGTCCTTTTCTGTACCTCTTCTACATCCACCTCAAAGCTCTCGAAATGGAGAGAACAGAACTAAGCACAGTTCTCGGGATGCTGATATTTTAATTGATATGAAGTAATGTTCTCTCTCTTCATCCTAATATCTTTGCTCTTCTGAGTACCTCACTGGCTTTTCTGGCAGCCAATGCACACTGAAATGATTATTTCAGGAAACCACTGGTTATAACTAAAGTATATTTTTTCATAGTTTGCCTTGTCATGTCCTTAGGATGATACAGTCTTTATAAAAAGGAATATGGTTAGAGAGAAACTCATTTTTGTGTAGCAATGCATAGGTATAGCATGAAAATATAGTTGGATAAAAAGAGAAATAAAAGTTCATTTTGGAAACTGTAGTTTTCCTGTCTTGTAACTAATGCATTAGCCATAAAGCTAGAGTTAGGAAGAACTACAAATCAAAGTAAAAATATTGCTAAAATATCAAAATGACAAACAAATGTCTCTAATAGGTATTCTGAGTCTCTATGTTTATGGAAAAGGCAAGATAAAATAGTAACAAAGAATTATGTTTAAAAGCAAATGGAATTTGTTCTGGGCCTTTTGCTTAGATGGATATTTCCAAATGACTAAAAAGTTACTACAATTGTAAATTTTGCTTTAGTATAATAAAGGGAGAAAACATATTAAAGGCAACACAGAGAATATTATTTTTAAAAAGGTATAGAAAAACTCTTTAGACATTTCGGTCCAAATACACTCATTTTAATAACAAGCTGATCTCTCTGACAATAAAAAATTACATCTGCTCCAGAGTTTAAAATCATGTACATTTGGAAAGAGCAATACAGACATTTTGTAAACAGGAAAGGCAGCACTATAAATAATCATTCATATTTTTTCAAAAAAACCCACAAGTTAAAAAACAGCCTGTTTATACAAATTCTTGAAACCATTTTTTTTAACATAGTGGTCATTTTCCAAATTACTATAAGAGTAGTAATTTATTGGCCATTGGTATTTCTTATATTATAAAGTATATACATGAAAGGTCATGAATTGAAATTAATAACTTCCTGGCTTTATATTTTTGCACGTCACGCTTACATTAATTGTGTCCCTTTTCAGTAATTATAATCCTCGAGTAAGTCTCTGTCTCTAGGAGAAAGTGAAATTTGTTCTATTATGCTTGTTTATGGTAATATAAGTTAAATACGTCACTGTATATGTCCAATAGTTTTTTTTAAAGTAGAAAATAACACCATTGGTTGATACCTGTTTGAGTTAATACAATGAAAATATGCTGGAACAAACAAAATTCTGCAATTTGCCTTCCATTTCCACAGAAACACATATTTGCAGAATTATTCTAAAGAGCTAAAGATTTTTCAAAGACTTTAGTTTATTTGACTCCATTAAGAGACAAAATTATGAATCAGTTAAATTGTTGGGGGCTGTGTTTTCTCCTTTTGTTGGAAAAACCCCAAACAAAACAATACACTTTTGGAGTGTTTTAGGAGACAGCATATCCTATATCCTCAGACAGAAAAACAAAATGAACCTCCTGTAATATCACTGATAAATGCTGTTATGGCACTTTTTTCAAACTATCCAACTGAGATGTGTTGACAGCCAGAGACATTTCAGCTGCTTTTGTTACCAACAGACTTTTCTTCCTCTCTTTTGTTTTCGTTTTTTTTTAAATTATATAGTTTAGTTGCTTAAGTCTATACATCAGATAATGTTTAAAGCAGCAGTTTTGTCTTTGATTCAACTGGTTGGAGATTATGATATTCAACTGAAAATCAATTTTAATTGATTTAGAGCGTAAGATCTCTATCCTTGAAAGATAATTGAATAATTCAATGTAGTTACCACTAAGCAAGATGGTTCCACACTTAGATTCCAAGCAATATTGCTAGTTAACACTGAAACAGCAGTTATGAGATATCTGCATGACAGTACTGCTGCTTAGCTCCTCATCTTTTTTAGACAAATATTAACCACAGTATGCCATTTTGTTCAGCACTTAACTGACCAGGTCTACACTGTTTGATAGCTGCTTCAGAGAGGCTATAAGCACAGAAGCTCAGAATCACCCTGTTTTTCCATCTGAAGGATTCTCTGTGATGAATTACTAAGTTGTCTATGGGTTGAGCTAGCAGAACACCAACTGTCCAAGACACAGAGAGTTTCCCCACCCCTAACCAGCCAAGGGAAAAAAGGGAGAGGAAAAAAACCTCCAAACTAGGTTTATGCTGAAACTAACTTTATGTATTAATACAGAACAGAGAAAATTAAGAGAAAATTACAATATAACACACTTACACAAGTTAGGTATAACAACAATTTTCTACTTCCCATCAAAACCAGATTCTATCACTCTGGATCTATAAGCACCCCAAAAGACACCCAACAAGAAACAGATAGAGTAACAAAAAAATATTTCTACTTCCCTGAACTCAAACAAAAGGCAAGTAGCAGCAGCAGCAGGAGCAAGGCCTAGCACAGCAAAACAACTCTAGCACTTCTTGCTTGTACCTCGGCCATGGTGGAACTGACTTAGCACCTCCCACACACCGGCTCTTACCCCTTCTAGGATGATGTCATAATATGGTATGGAATATAACACTACTGGCTAGAAGAAGTCAGCTGTTAGCTAGCCCAGCTCAGCTCAAGTCAGTTGACCATTTCAGGCCTAGTCTGAACTTTAAAACCTAAATTTTAGGCCTACCTGGCTAAACCCATAACAAGCTGAAGACAGCTAAACAGAATGTTATATATTCTGAAGGGCACACATAGTACAGCCACTTCTGAGGGTGGGTTTCAAGCTCACTCTGTGGAAGACTGGTGAAGCTGAAATTTATTATGGCTTCAAAAATTTTTCAATACATTGTTCAGAGAATGTCACTGAATTAGATCATGCATGAAAGGAATCTATTTGCTGCTAAAAAATTGAGAGTACTGAGGAAAGGCAAGCATGTCAAGTAAAATATTCTCCTGCTGCATTTGAGGGTTAAGTGAATCCAGTGCTGAGGGGGCCATCAAGACTTATCAATAGTTCTGTATATTCTATAAAGGACTGGAAGATTTTTCCAACTCTTAAGACTCAGTGTGAGCTGTGATATTTTGTCCATTTGTGATTTACAGGTTTATTTTTCTCTTCTCTAAAAATAAAATCTACTAGAAAAGCAAAACAACAAAAACTGCTCTCCTCAACCCATAGGTGCACACACTTTTAAAGCTCATTTTCAGAGAAACTGAGGTCTCCAGGGCCTTAATCATTTTCATCTTCTTTCACATTAAATGCTCAGTTCTATTCAATCTTTCTGCCTGTGCTTCAAAGCCCTTTGTGAGATTGAAAAATTAGGTAACTTTTTTTTTCTTCTGTTTTACAGTCTTCAGTCCTCCTGATATCTATACCTCATCAGACTTCTAAAAAAAGAGTACAGTTATCCAAAAACAAAGGCAAAACAATTAAGGAATTCACTAACCTGAGAATGTCCTCAAACATCATCATGTTGTGAACAAAATATATTCACTTCTTTGAGGTTTGCTTTCCCTCAGTAAATTATTTTCAGTTATTAACTCAAAGGGATAAAGGGAAATGGAGACAGGGTCTGTCATTATTTTTCCTAATCAAAGGAGTTACTTTTGATACTCTGCTGGAAAGTGCCATAAAAATTCAAGAAGAAGTCAAATCATCAGTTTCAAGGTAAAGATTTTTCAGCATAGTGGTGAGAATTTTTTACTAGAGTTTTTTAATATTAGAAAAAAGAAAAAGAAAGTGATGTTTCTCTTCTTGAATTCTAAAATGGTAGAAGGTTTTGATTTCAGATGATTTTTTACAGGGATTTAATTAAATTTATTTTACCTGGCTTTGTAATGCCAAATGACTTCCTCATTACTTAATCAGATTAAATTCAATATTTAAATTCAATTTAAATAATTCTACAGCAATAGCCTTTCGAGCATTCCCTCAACCAGCCAATAAGGTACTTTATTAATTATATACTTCAGCCTACCTTATTTGGGTCAGCCAGCAGGAAACAGAAAACTGACCCCTTTTCAGTTCTAAAAGTGGATGAAAATTGAGCTACCTGAAGACTTTACATTTCTATATCTGTCTTTAAAAATACCCAAAGAAAGAAGCAGATATTTCCCAAAAAAGTTTTAAAGCAAAATTATATTTCATCAGAATATATGATCGAACAAAATTACAAACCATATTGCAAGCTTTCTACCATGAAAGAAAAAAGTTTTAAAAATATAATAAAAACTAATTTTTTACATTCTGGTAATGGAAAAAGGTGAATGCTTTAATTTTAAATATATCTCAGGAATTTTCAATTTGTCTGTATCAGCTTCAAAATTTCATTACTATAAGATTCACAGGAAAGAAAAGTCCATAACATGTATTTATATGCATACAGTGTATAGATGTATAAGGAATGAAAGACAGAAATTGCTTCTCTGAGGTCGCTAGGAGGATGAATGGAACTTCTGTTCACTTCTGTTAACTTCTTGGATCCCCTCATCCAAGTCTCCATGTACCCATGATTTATCTCCTCAAGAGCAGAGAAATGTTTTATCACTTGGAACAGGTGAAAAGTTACTATTTGTGTGTCTTGTGGGTTAAGGAATGAATTCTAATGTGAAGCTTCTGAAAGAAATTACATTTCCTAATCAACACAAACAAATAGACTTCTCCAATGGGAAATAAAGAGTCCCAGTTTATATCCGAAGACTAAATTACACGTTAGAGTAGCCCTAACCTTAATGGGAAATATATGGAAGTGTAAAACAGAATGACTATTATTTTAGAATTCAAAGCAATGAAAATATCTCCACAAATGTGACCAGCAGTCTTGTCATGGAATGAGAAGATTGTTGGCACTCCTATTCCCCAGCATGTGATATATATTTATTTATCTTCATTCACTTCCACTAACCAATGTATGGGTCATATATTGTTATATCTTACCTTTATTTATTATTTTTTAAATAGACAGGTTAAATCTTAAGAATGTCAGATATACAGAATACAAAAACCACTTCAAAGCTGAAGAAAACTGAACTTCTTATAATTCCATTTTTTGCAGCTGGATTAGTTTTCAGTCAGTAATGAAGGAGGGAAGTGAAGTCAGCAGAGCTGAATCAAAACAGTCTTGGATTTTGCTAAGAGTTTATTTTGGGAAAATGTTACAAATACTGTGAGGTTTGGGAGTATTTGTCGTCAGACTCCCCATTTGCTGGGTAATGTTACCTGTAGTGTAAGAGGATGAGACAGGAACATATATAATAAAAGTAGTCTGCTTTTCATGTAGAGAAGTCTCAGTTTTCTCTACATTGCTGAATTTTTTGCCCAGTGAAACCCAAGGAATTTGGAAATTTATTCCAGTATTCTCCTCCAAAACCTAGAGTCCTA
>VWZD01013672.1:3707-22959 GCA_013396695.1 Sakesphorus luctuosus | reverse complement strand
GGTTATACAAACACTCAGTCTATGGGAAAATCAAGGTCTTATGCAGGAAGGGAGGAAAGACAATGGTAAAATAGAAATGGCTGTGATAAAAAAAACTTTGCATACAATGTTTTTATCTTTTCAAAAAGAATATGCATAAACCCAGTTTTATTTCTCTTACTACTTACTATTTTTGCTTAGTATGAGAATTGCTAAGATATTAAGTACTGCATGCAAAGACGTTTTAGTCAGATACCAACATTCTTACTGAGAACCCAAAATTACTCATTGTCCCCAGAAATAAAAACTTATGATTGTACTTCATAGACAAAAAGGCATCTTGGTAGAAAATTGCCTTTTCTTGCATACAGTATTAAGGAGATATAAGATTGGTTGCTCTGATAGATCTTGGAACCAAATTTTTTAGAAGCAGAATTCAAGAAGGAATACAGCTAACTGAATATTCTTTTCTTTGAAATGAGCACTCAGAGTCACTGGAGCTCAAATGCTTGAAACCTGTTGTGATGTTAGCTCAGTTATCTGCAAAACATGCTACTAATACTATAGAACACTTACTAAACTACGTAATTTGAGAAATTAGGACAAATAAATTCTCAGTTAAAACCAGATTACTAGAGAAACCTCCTGGAACAGCTTCTTGCTAACTATATCAGGGCCATTAAATGCAAAAATACAGTCTTTTAAAAAATGTCTATATATTTCATATAGCTTATAGGATTTAATTCCTATTTTCCATCTCATTCTAAAGTCAATTGCAAATTAAAATATCATGCAAAGGATTTAGAAAAATCTATTTTCTCTGGATTTTCCTCTTCTTGAATGTAAGTTGTAAATTTTGTGTCACTGTAGCAAGATTAGAATGCATCCCACTGGAACTTCTTGGTGAACCTTTTCTTGGAGAAATTTATGTTTTCTTTTCAAGATAATATGGAAAAGTTAAAATAACACCTTAAAATATACTGTACGTGATCAGTGTACTAAAACAACCACTGATTCACAGTGTCTTAAAATAAAAACAGTGAAACACAAAAGGCCAATATCCACAGAATATCCAAATACTCATTCTTAATCTCAAGTCAATTTATAAAGTAGTTAAAAACACATTAGAAGTGCCTATTGACTGATTAAGCATACAAGCAAAACTTTGCAAGAGGAAGTAACTTGAAAAAATTTACTTTCCTTTAGAATTTTAAATGGATGAATTACCCTGTGTTGGGAAAAAAACAAACAAAACCCAACAAATAAACAAAACATTTTTTTAATGAATTTTGCAAGTTAATGTAATGTTTGTAAGGTATAAAATTACTTTCGTTTTCCCCTATAACTGGAAGACAAAGTTTACTTTTCATCCTTCAGTATGCATTTATGATTAGATAAGTTTTGTTTAGATAATGAGCAAAAAATTAGCACCATTTCTAAATGTGCAATATAGATGTAAAACAAGGCTGTCACAACACAATTCAGAAAAAGTGGCTATGACAAAGGTGGCTAAAATAAGTTTGAAAACAGTCATCATAATTCATGCTTTATCTTTGTACTTGACTACGTAAAAAATATTTTTGCATGGCAAGTGTCAATAAATTAAATGTGTACATCCTTGTAACTGTCACAAAAAATTCCCACATATAAAAACCAACCTTCACCAAAAAACCCAATGGACACCACTTAATTTCCAGTCTTAATCTAGGCATAGAGCAATATTGCAGGAAAAGTCTGTTAGAAATAATGTCACAATTAACCACATTCCACTAATCTACTTAAATTATCTGATTATTTAAATAAATTTTTAAAAAATATCAAAGACCACAGTTTTAACTGATGCATTCAAGTAAGAAATCCAAAGCTGACAGAATTTTTTCTCTTCTCCCCCCTTGTATTAAAAACAAAAATAACAAAACCTAAATTTTATAGATAAATTCAAGTGGACAAGTCTGGAAAAGGTAGTGTTTCTTGAAAATGTAACAACATTTCATTCCTTTATTATTTAATTTCCAGGTAGGCAATCTGAGCATGTAAGCAATAAGGGAGTCTAAAGCACAAAACTAGGTGTGTTAAATTTAATGGAGAGGAAATTTTGTCCATTCTCCTGTCTTAAATTCAGCACAGGGATAACTTTTAGTGTTTATGCATACAGATAAGTAAGATTCTACATCACTTCTCCTGTGTGTTTAGGAATATGTTAAAAAAAAACCCAAAAAATCAACATTCAGGATGATACATACACATTTTTAATGTTAAGATAAATTTGTAGAGATAGACTTTAATTCTTAGAGAAAAAAAAGGGTAAGTATATTGTAATATCCATATAAAAAGTATTTCCTAAAGGCATGCTCAAAGCCAATGAATTAGACATAAATCCAAGGAGCCTTTAGATATAAAGGTAAGAAACCTGGCACTGGACTTCAGAGTCCCTGTGGGAGTCTGTGCTGAGCTCTACATCACAGCTCAGTGCAGTGCTGAAACATTACTGTGCTTTTTACACTAGCTTTGAACACTGTCAGGCATTGACCCATTCTGAGCAAAATTTTTATCTGTTTATTCTGTCTGTTATGTCCCTTTGTGGTTATAGAACTAGTGTGTCTGGAAGCCAGATTTTCCAAGATGCCTCTTTCAAAGTCAGACTGTCATATCCATGAAGGAAAAATGGAGTAAATTCTGAAAGACAGTGACTTTCAGTGACAGATTTTCCATAATATTTTGTATCTCAGCTTCAAGAAAATTGAGTCTAAATTATATTTACTCATTATTAAAAGAAAAAACAAATCAGACAAATCACACTATCCTTCTGGACAAAACGTCCAGTATGCAGCTAGATAAATTCATAATCTCATGAGTCAGGCAGAAGGGGTTATGGTAAATGGAATGACTTCAGGCTGGTGACTAGTCACTAGTGGGGTTGCCCAGGACTCTGTCTTAGGGCCAGTACTCTTCAACATCTTCAAACACAACCTGGACATAGGACTCATTAATATTAGTTAAATAGTAGATAGATAGTAAGTATCAAACAATAGTAAATTGTGAGGAGCTGTTGGCACCCCTGAAGGCAGAGAGGCCCTGCAGAGAGACCTTGACAAATCAGAGGACTGGGCAATCACCATTTGTATGGAATTTAACAAGGGCAAGTGCTGGATTCTGCACCTGGACAAGGGAATCCTGGATGTGGGGACAGACTGGGGAATGAGATGCTGGAAAGCAGTGCCACAGAAAGGGGTACAGGGGTCTTGGTCGATGATAAACTCAATCTGTGTCCTGAGGAATGTCAGGCAAAACATCACCAGCCAGTCAAGGGTGGGGATTGCTCGACTCTGCTCTGCACTGGGGTTGCCCCACCTTGAATATTGTGTGCAATTTCGGGCCGCAATGCAAGAAAGATGCAAAGCTTAATAGAGACCATCCAAAGGAAGTCTACAAAGACTGAAAAGTCTAGAGGAGAAGCCATATGTGTAGTGCTGAAAACACTTGGTCTATTCAGCCTGGAGGAGATTGAGGGGAGACCTCATTGCAGTTACAACTTCAACAAGGGGAAGAGGAGGGGCAGGCACTGATCTCTTCTCTCTAGTGACCAGTGGCAGGACCCAAAGGAATGGCATGAAGAAGCTGCATCAGGGGATGTATAGGTTGGATATCGGGAAATAGTTCTTCCTTTAAAGAGTGGTCGTGCACTGGAACAGGCTCCCCAGGGAAGTGCTCACAGCACCAAGACTGTCTGAGTTCAAGAAGCGTTTGGATGACGCTCTCCAGCACATGTATGATTCTTGGGATATCCTGTGCAGGAACAGGGGTTTGACTTCAATGATCTTTGGGAGTCCCTTTCAATCAGGGTATTCTATGATTCTAAGAGCTCTAAGCCGAAGTTAATTTGATATAGTTACATGACTATCGTTTATACATTTCTTGTTTTCATAATGTCATTAAGTTAGCTTTGGCTCTTTTTCATGTTAATATTTTATGAAAGTCACTGAAATAGTTAACTGAAGGCAAGGAAAGGATCACTCTTTTTCACTTAGTGTACAATATCTTATTATGTGAATAGTGAAGATTGCATGCTATAGCTAATTTATATTAACTTCCAAGTATTGCTTTTCCATCAGAACTTCTGCCATGTATGTCTGTTAAATAAAAAAACTGTCCCATGGAGACTACTTCACTATACTAGTTGCATTTCTGTTTTAATTAAAGTATATTACTGCCATTCACTAGAAAACTGCTCTTTATGATAGCTTTCTCTCTCCAACTTGAAAACTTCATGTTTCCGATAATATATCTATATATATTTTATTACATAAAACATTATTTAATTTTCATAATGAGGCATAGTATAGGTTCAGTCATGTGATTTTAATGTGCCCTTTAATCTCTTTATCAGTTCTTCAGCAAAAATAACAGCAGAGGCAATATTTAAATAGTACTCTCTAAAGAAGAATTATTTTTAATCAATTATATGAGTTGAATTTTCTAGGCAAAGACTTTTTTTTTCCTCTGATCTGTGACCTTTTCCAATGATCTTGATTTTTTAGTACATACCACTCTTCTCTTCAGGGCCATGCAGCTGATTTGAAAATCACATGATAAGGTAGATGTGCCAATGCTTTAAAATGTATTTATTTATGAGAGAAATGAGAGAGGTCTTGTTAAATTTCACTGCATTCCAAACAGTTGACACTGTATTCTTTGCATTTTTAGTTGAGGAAATATTTTGAAAAAATGTAATTTCAGTTTTCTTTCTAAGCCTAAGTTGTTTACTACTCTTTGTTCTGTATTTGTATTCATATGTGTTAAAGATATTTGAGTTCTGATAACTTGATTTAAGAGGTTACTGTCCCATTTTCAAACACTCCAATTCCAACATCATTCTTAGCTTCTGATTTTTTTTTCCTGCAATGCTTAGACATAAACTAGAATTGAAGGATGAACAGAGCAGCACAAGAGAAAACTCCAGTCCTAGTGATCTTTCAGTTGTTCACAGACGTTTTTAGTAGCTTTAGGATGAGCAGTTGAGTGATAAATTAGCTGACTTCATGTACAAACCATTAGTGAAATTAATACAGAGCCTCTTCCAATAAAAATAGCTTGAGACATTTCTACTACTTATCTGTCTTCAGAGTACAGAAAAGAATTAACTATGTAATGATATCCTTTGAACTTTTCTGGTCTTTTTTTAATGCAACAGTGATTCAGACCTAACAGAATAACCTCCACTTGTCTATAATAAATTTTCTCTTGAACTGATAATCATTCTCTGGGATTATTTCACCTTCTGGGAATGACTAAAAGCTGTGGTGTGTGTTGAAAACTCTCCTGAGCTTTTCTGGTCAGGGCAGAGCAAGGGAAGGTGTTACCTACCCACTTCTTAAAGATAAAAAAGTAGTGAGAAAGAATAGGAAGCTTTTGAAATACATTGGTTCAGGTGCTCCCGGATTTCTCTTATTTCCATAGGGACTAGGAGGATTAAATCTTTGCTCTTGTATTTTCTTATTCCGCAATGCATTGACAGGAAAATAGCTGGCAGTGTTTTGCCTTTGTTAGGGGGCATAATGACCAGACCAAGAATAAAACTGCCAATATAGAAACATTGCAAGAGGAGAAATGTGTTATAATTCAATTCATATTTTGCCTCAGGAGCAAGAAAGGATTAAAAATTGTGGGTTTCTCCACACTGAAGAACTGATGCTCTATTCTTGGCACTATTAATTGGCAGACATGCAGATTATGCTAATTAAATATTCTGCTGCTTTTTGCTACACAGTTTCAGATACATTGATTTCACATAGTTAGCCACTGATACTATGAATTTTAAACTTGAAATCAAAGTCTGAATAGTACATTACATGTGTGACATGGGAAATTGCATGACTGTGGGAAGAGCGTGGTGGATATTCTGAACATTTTGTTCACATAAGTGCCTCAGCCAGTTATTGAATAATTATATTAATTTAGAATCTCATATTACTAAGCACAGTATAACCACTTTCTTTAGTTCTCAAATTACAGTATTAATACTCTCAGAAATCCATAATTCTGTAAAAAAGTCATGATAAAGAAAAAAAAAAAAGAGTTCTAGACCAGACTGGAAACATAAACTCATTTCTATTATCAACTTTTGGTTATGTTTAGATTTGGGTTGTATTATCTTCTATCCAGAAACAGTACTATTTAATCTCTATCCTCTTTGGTTATTTCTGTGTGATTCATTTTTACACTCACCTCTACTAGGCATGGATAAGACATTTAGTACTTTCAAGGGTAGCTCTCACGTTAGGGACAGATGTTGATATTTAGATCTCTCGTACCAAATCGTATTTGACTGTGAAGTGCAGGACATGAGGGTCCTGGCTCCCTGAGGTAGGCATGTAAGGGGAAATCCTCTTGAGAATATGACCATCTGGCACACATTTTGATGACATTTCAGCAGCCTGGCAGGGCTTCTGAAAAAGATTTTAGATGTTTTAGTAGGAAAAAACAAAATAAATAACTGTGTTACCAGGATGCTGAATTTTCCCTGCTCATATAAACAACAAATAAGTCCAGATCTAGTTCTCTTTCAAGTCAAATTAGAGTTGACTTCAGTAGAAAGAATCAGTCCTACAAGAGGACAGGAATTGTTCCTGCGATAGCTGCCAGAATGTGATAAATATATAAAGAACAAGTATCCTGAAGGGATAAGGTATCTTTAGAAGAAAATGCTGAGAGAAAACAATCCCCTGAATGTTAGGAGTTAGATTCAAAAGCCAATTTAGGAGAAAAACAGAGACAGGATCTAAGTATTTCAGTTTGCCTAAATTGATTGTACTGGTGATAAGGGACAGGAATTTGCACCTTCTCTAATATTTATTGATGGAGCCCCACTAATATGACTCAGTGGAGCTCATGCAGGCTGACTTACATGAGTTTACAGGCCTATGCTTATCCATTTCCTCCCTCTCCTAGGAGTCTGACTATATTAAGGATATTTAGACCACTCATAACTCAGCAGGTAGGTCTCCACACTGCTACTAGGCCAGAAAAAGAGGAAAGTATCATTCCAATATCTTCTATTGCACTGTAACTCTCTTAAGTGATCTGCCCTAATTTCCTAAGTAACTTTTAAATCTGTACCCTGACATCTCAACTTTCAGCACTAGTTTGCTCATTCCAGTTCAAACTTATCTTTTTCATACTGTTTGATTTTAAAGCTCTCAAGTCCTTCAAATCTTCATTTCTTTTTGAAAAGAATATTTTTTTCTAGTTTTATACAGGTGTGGAGAAAGCAAAATGTAAAGTTTTCCTCTAGGACAGGAACCATTGCTCAAATTGCATTTATTGACAGAGCTCTGTTCTTGGAAATAACCACTAAACTTAAGACCCAACCCTTCACTTCACTTCACTTCCCTTCCTCCAACAGCCTCTTCTAATTCTAGACCCAACTATAATTCAAAGGCTCTCCTTGTTACCCCCTCAGGAACCACACAACCCTTGCACCTGACTTCAATTCCTGCTGAATGATTTCTCTCAGAGATACTTCTATATTAAAGTGGCTGTGCCTTGGAGCAGTGCTGGCTGGTGCTAACTCTCATGGCTCTTTGGATTAGAGTGCCTTGCTGAAAAAGGTTAATGATTTATCTCAATCACAGGCATCCAGCCTGGTTCATACTTTCCAGAATCAATAATGCTTTTGACTGACTTGGCAACTCACTGATATTTGTGCTAAACTCAGACTAAGGAGTGAGGATGAGTTAAAAAGGAGCCAGGCAAAAGTCAGTCTTCTGCCTTTTCAAACCTCTGGCTCTGAGACTGCCTTTCTGCAAAATAAAAATGCTGAAGGATATAAATGCTTATGGTACTAGGCTGAGGGGTATGTAGTAAAAGTCTTTGTCTCTTGTTTTTGAATCTCTCATATGCCATGGTTGTTTTAACACAGCACTCTAAATGCAGAATGCAATGACTCACAATACATTGAGTTTTGGATAGAGAAGTTATGGAAGACATCATCTCTTGTGGTAGAGACCTAAAGATTAAAGACATCTGCAATCTTATAGAGTGACACAAAGACCTTCACACATTGACTTGTTTTGTTTTGTTTTAAATATCTGCTAATAAAGGACTCTATTTATTGATCACTGTGTTTCACGGAATAATCTGTACCAATAGCCTAGAGAGAGAGAAACAGAGAGAGACAGAGAGAGAGAGGGAGAGAGGGAAATTGTAACTGTTTTCAGCAATGATTACAATTCCAGACCAGTAGCACTCGTATTCCACTATTTACTCAAGTAAATGCATCAGATACATTTTAATTGAAATAGCATAAACCCCAGCATGTTTCAGATCATTACACAACTATTCAAGACATGTTTTACTTTTCTTCTATTCTGTAGCCCAGCAAGTATTTATTGTAAAGAGGCAGTGAGCCTTCTCTGGACTGCTATGCACCAAAAGGATGGACAGTTTTCAAATATTTTATCAAAATAGAGAAGACCTGTCAAAGGATGAGCAATTTTGAGTAATGTAGAACAGTCCTTTTGTGGAATTTTGTCTGCAAGAATATGGTCTCTTGCATAGTGTGGATCTAAATTTTTCGNAAAAGTGGGCTCTTGTCATTTTTGCACTCTTACAGAAAATGGCTTTACCAGTTTATGACTCCTCCTGCCTGAAAGGGAAGTAGGAGGAGAGCATAATATTTTATTTATGAATACTCCTGTAAATGATATCACTATAACACCCACAGAATTTGACACAGTCATTTAAGGTTTTCTTGCCACTGTTTTACTTCTGTAGGTAACTTCAATCGTATAAAAAAATAAAATCTATTATAATTCTGAGTTGTTTGGGAGTTAACCAGTAAAAAAAAAAGACATCTGGAAAAAATAGTGNAGGATGGACAGTTTTCAAATATTTTATCAAAATAGAGAAGACCTGTCAAAGGATGAGCAATTTTGAGTAATGTAGAACAGTCCTTTTGTGGAATTTTGTCTGCAAGAATATGGTCTCTTGCATAGTGTGGATCTAAATTTTTCGTTGTTGATACCTATATACATAACTAATTCGGGAGAAGCAAAGGTAAACATTTCCTAATAAACCTCCTCCTATAAATCTTAATTTCTTCTTTGCACTGAGAGAGACTTACTACCAAGGATATATTTATGGAGGTATTCAGGAATTTTAGGATGCAGATGAACATACAGGGAAGCCAGTCCTGTATTCAAAAGCTCCTAGGTACCTACTTCCATTGCAATTACACATTTTTCAAACTCANGTGGATAATATTCTGATTGTTATTAGAGATTAAATTTATGTGCAAATATAGCTTCCCCTCAATAAATGATGATTCATTTCTTTTTTGTGTTTTTATATAAATCTGAAATAATCAATCATCTTTAATCAGTTTGCATTTAGGGATATCTGTTGCCAACTTCCTTTTACAATAAGTTTTCATATATTGTTTTACAAATCTGACTCTCAGGATATAATAGTCATTGTAACAGTATGACTATTTTTTAAAGGCATTGTAGAGTCTAATATAAATGTAGTACATGTCAGGATTGAGCAGGAATGTACCCGAATTTCTTCACTGTGCAAACTCAAGGAATATTTTCCTAAAGACTCTCCTTTTCAAAGTGTTGACAAGCATCTCTTTGCATTTTTACCACCAAAATTGAACAGAATTTTGTTAATAATAGGTGCTTGATATTACTTTTACATGATTTAATTCTGCCATAGGAGCAAGCACATCATGGGAGAAGAAATGTTCTCCAAGCATATTTCTATCATGTTGCATCTGGCAGTGGGGAAAGAAGATAGCGATATTCGTAGCCTGTCATACTACAGTCATTGTTCAAGAAAGGAGAAATGTCTTTTCCTTCAGTTATCATTTGTTTTATTACATCAATCTTCAAAACTAAAGACCTGCTTTGGCTGACCAGTGGTCCACCCCTATTCCCTGAAACCATGAACAAGACATTTTTCAAATTCTGTGGTCCCAGGTATTTCAGTCAAGAGGTGAGTAAAAAAACCCATATATATTGTTAAGGAACCTGTATATCTAAAAACAATATTTCTTTCAGCTGAAAGGTAGCATGAACATAAAATCTTTTTTATAGCTATAATAATATAACTAATTAGCAAGCATTCTTCAAAAAGATTGTTACAAATCCACCTAGTAATTTACCTGATGAAAATGTTCTTAATGCCATTATTTAATTTCATTAAATAGCCAGCTTGTTTCCTTGCCAAGCAAACTAACACGCTTGTATTATGAGCTATTTTTTGAAACCTGTCCAAAAGGAGTTCAAAATCAGCCTAAATATATCTTGCTCCTATCCAAAAATTGACACACTATACCTGAGAATTACTTTCTTTGTCAAATTCTGCTCTTTTCTAATTACAGAGATGCTAGTCTTCACAAATTTGGTCATTATTCAGAACTTAGTGTTTGTGGGTTTTGACCATTCCAGTCCTCCACCATTTGTTGCAATAGCAAAATCTACTTTGGCAGCAGTGGAACAGGGCCAAATTTAAAGTACATATGATATGTATAAATGGTGGCACAGATTGCTCACTGAAGTGTTGGGAATTGGTTATCCTTCAACACTTTCCACAGTCAGATGTTTGTTTCTATGGAGTGATTGAAAGGGGATAAGTAGGAAGGTTATACAGTGCCAATACACTTCCCTTTCCCTTTCCCNTGAAGTGTTGGGAATTGGTTATCCTTCAACACTTTCCACAGTCAGATGTTTGTTTCTATGGAGTGATTGAAAGGGGATAAGTAGGAAGGTTATACAGTGCCAATACATTTCCCTTTCCCTTTCCCTTTCCCTTTCCCTTTCCCTTTCGTATGCAGAGAGTGAGGACCTGTTTTGAGAACCAGGTGTGCTGTAAGCCGCCTCTGAGGCAGGGGAACTGGAGTTCCTCTTAATAAATCACTTGAGGTGAATTAATGTGAAAAAACCACGTAATGAACAGAGTGCTGGAAGTCTCCAGACCACCCTTACTCTCCAAACATCAGTCTCCAGTTTTGTAGTTGGATTGGTGGCATTGGGAATTTCCAATTGTCACACAGAGGATTTTAAGTCCTGGGCTACTTGCAGGCAAGTCAGTGCATGTGCATTCTTTTTTCAGGGTCTGGGACCTGACTGTATTCGCCCTTGTAATTATTTTGTGTGGATTTTCAAAACGTTGGGCAAAATCTGGATTAAAACCAGAAACTGACCAGCTTCAATTTCCTTAGTAGATTTATGTTGAGCCTCTATAACCATGTATGCATTAACTGGAAACATGCCACCTTTTGCACACTTTCAAATATATGACCTATTGAGGTGGTTTTAAGCATATTGGATTTTCCCATCTCCATAGGATCCAAGCCTCCTGCCCAGTATGCTGCCATCTGTGTCAGGGGCCACAGCTCTCCGTTTTCACCTGTGGTCAGCAAAACTCCTGATCCCCCATATCACAGAAACAACAAGATTAGATCTCCCCCAGGAAGAGATACCCTCCAAACATATTCAGTATCTGTTTCACTGGGTTTTCTTCCATACCTCTTGTCTATTTTAGCTGAAGCTTTCCCTGTGTAAGCACTTGAGTATGTAGTAGTTTGCTGAGCTCCCCCCCAAACATCATCTAAAGTTTCAGTTTTAACGCTGAGCACAGTTTGATATCATCATCATTCCTCAATTAAGATACTGGGGATATTTGAAATCATCCAAGAACTCCCTGTATCATTAGTATATGATTCCCATTCTCTAGTTCCTAGTTCCCTCCTGAGGGATTCTTCTCACCCCAGTGACTCCTGTAGGGCTGATTGAACTAACTGATTCATTGCCCCTTTTCTTCTGGTTGCCTCATGTTCAGCTACAGACTGGGAGACACCTTTGTCCAATTATTCTTGCAAAGCTTTTACCACATCTTGGAAAGATCTTACAGTTTTACTCTCAGTTTTCTGAGCAGTTTATCATTCTTCTTGTGCAGCTACTACAGCCACATCCAGAATGGCTCAGAAAACTACCTTTCCTTTCACAGCTTTTAGTTTTAGTTTAATTCCTCTGTTAGAATCTGTCACAGCTTTTAAGTCATGCTAATTATTATGTGCCCAAATCATACTCAGGGGAAAAGGATAAGCATTATAGCTTTCTAATTGTGTCAAGAGGAGACTGTCCCCTTTTGGATCACCCTGGGTGGTCATATTTTTTTTTAAATCGCTCATTAGCTCTTTGAGAGGTAGTGTCCTTCACTCTGCTCTCCTCTGCGAACAGGCAAATTTTCCTCCTAGAGGAAAACTTTGTACATGTCAAGGTGCTCCACACCATCAAAGTATGCTGTCCGTGATGTCAATAAAATGTTGTGATGTGCCTCTGAGGTTCTTTACCATCTAGGCTCTTTACTAAAGGACGCCTTGAAGTGGATTAAAGCAAAATTACACTGAGTGACAGAAATAACTGTATATAATAATAATATATAATATTATACTGTATATAATACTATACTGTATATAACATATAATAATGTGAATTTTATGAGCTTTTTAATTAAACATCATTGTAATTTTTAGTTAGGGAAAAAATGCTCATGCATGTAACTTTTGAGTTGTAACTATGAAATATCTTATTCTAAATATTTTATTTTGAGTACCCATGATGGCAAAATAAAGCACTTCTCACAGAAGCGGTGGTATGAAGAAGTATATCAATAGATGTCATTGCTTCAAGAAGAATTAATGAGATTGAAAACAAATATCAATTGTAAATCAACATCAATGACATTTTCAGGTATTTTCCAAAAACATTTTACTTCTTGAGTCCAAACATCAATATATGCTTTTAAGACTGATCTTAAAATATTTCAGAACTACTCGGTTCCAAATCTGGACAATCTTGACTCAGAATTACCATCCATTTCTGACATAGCAGGGAGAATTTGACAACATGGTTGTTTGGTTTTGGTTTTTTTGTTTATTTTGTTTTTTTTTTCTATAAAACATGTTTGCAAAATTATAAAACCTATTTTGACGTTATTATTACACTGTAGTAGGAAACATGAATTACTTGTCTGAGCATATAAGCATACAGACTTAGTACTTCTTTAACAGTTCCAAAGATCAAATTTCTGTGGCCTTTTTTCAGATTTAAAAGGGTGGTCTGCATATCCTGAGGGGCATATGAAATCAATCCCAGGGACAGTATTCTACAGACAGTATTCTATAGTGTCATTTATTGTAGTCTAGGGTGCTCTACTTCTAAATGTGATATTTAGATATTAAAGAGTTTTGAAAAAAAATCTTTCCTACACTAAACTGGATCACAAGACAATTTTTAAAAGAAAAAGTAAAAATAGATTAAAACACTCTAAGATAAAAACTACATACCAATACAGACACCAAAATAAAAAGTTCAAATGTATATGTATGTATGAATAACGAATAGATAGAAAATTCACCAGAAATATCTGATAAAACAGAAAATTATTCATTTCCAAACCTATATATTTCCAAACTGTCTTTTCTGCTGCTGGATTCTGACTTTTAATGAACCTTCACCTCTTTAGAAAACTTGCAAGAACAAAACATCACCCTGTCTTTCTCATGGCCTTGATAAGTACAATATTATGACATTAACTCAAGCAATTTTGATTTATATTAGACATTTAAAATTGAAGAAGTCAAGAAGGTCTTGGAGCATGCTAAACAACACATAGCTCTGCTTTGTTAGTGATAGACAAGAGCATCAAAGCACATATGCCAAATAAAAAATGGGTAAACCATTCAAGAAATCCTAAACCAAGACTAAGGATGCATTAGGTTCATATCATCACAATGTGTGTGGTCCTCTAGACATGACCACACAGATGACAAAATCCTTGTAATACCCTACAACACCAAAAGCACAAAGCAATTTCAGCATATTTAAAAACAAACACTTACTGGGCTAAGAGTTAGGGAATGTAATTTGCAAATATGATGTAGGGAAGAAATTAGATCCTGTGTTTGTAGTTCTGGTATAGGTATGTCTAAGAGCACATCTGGTGCATTTACCAATTCTCTGAGCTGTTCAGGTGCTCCCTTCCCAAGGGTGCTCTGTAAGGGGAGACAACGGTCTGACTGAAGACAACACACAAAGTTGAGACGAGGATTTTCTGAGCTTGTAACAGTGTTCACTGAAAAGCATGGACTGATTATTGCAGGAGCTGTCCAAGTGGGGGCATTCCCAGAGGAACTCCAACCTCATCGTTGAGCCCCAAACCTATTACTTTGTGTGACTTTGTTGAATAACACCTGGAGTGGAAATCTTGAAAAGTCCAGCAACTATCCCAAGGGAATCCTTCTGCAGAAGCTGCCAGTGTGTTTGAAGAAAAGGCTCTGTGAATGTGGGAATGATGAATAGAGAACTCTTGGTACATCTGATACTTAGATGGGCTCTTGCTCATAATTTAAGGCAATAACCATAATGCGAAGACCCAAATGAATTAGCTGTTTTCTTTTTGTTTGTTTTGTTTTGATGTTTGGTTTATTGAGCTTCTGCTTTATTTTATTTGTGACAGTCCATCTATGAGTGTTTGTGCAACAATATGTAATGACCACAAGAATTGCTGGCCTATAGTGAAGGACATAGCCAAACACAGAAAATTAAAAAATAACAATATTTTCTGGTTGAGTAATTTTGCCTCTTATTTATTTTACCAAGATAGACATAGAAATCTTAAGATTTCTTGAAGGAATCTAAAGAATCAGCCAGCAACCACTATGTATGTAGTGTGAATGAATGAAAGTATTTCTTACTATCTCTAGTACAAATAGGAAAAAAGAAGTGAAATGCCATTAATTGCCAGCATAGTCTGGAGAACAGAATTTAGAATATCTTCAGCTTATCACTTCACTGGGGAAATAGCAAGTTCCAAAATTCCTTCTGATACTGGCAGTTTGAGATTCAGAGAAGAGCCACGTATTAGCAAGTTCAAATACTATTCTGTGAGTAATTGATTATAGCTTTGATGTTGGTATAGCCAAGCCTGAAATACTTCTCTCACATTTTACAAATCCCTTAAGTTTGGCCTTCTTTTTAGATGGAAATACTTCTCAGCAGGTAAGATGCTTTTTGCATAGTTTTTCAGAATAAAAAGCATCTCAGAAGCTGGTCTAGACAACCATTGAATTGATTGCAGTAAAATAACGGCAGTAATTACACTGAAAGCTAGAACATTTTTTTAGGAATGCAATCAAACTAATAAGCAAAAAGCATACAAACTTCAAAATCAAGAAAATTTCAGTAAGTTCAGGGCACAAATCTCTCTTTTCTTCACTAAACATCAAGTTAAAAAGCAACAATACAATCTCAATAAAATGAGTGTAGTTGGACATGATTTCTCATTTCTCGATTGAATTGATTGAATACATGTATGTTTATGCCCTTTCACACCTCCTCTAGCCTCTTCCCAATAACACAAATGTCCATTGAGGTAGCCACTATATTAATTGTTCGCCAATTTTACTTTATTACACCGATATTTAACAGTGAAATTTTAGCTTCTGGCTAATTGCGACAGCTACATTTTTAAATTTACTAGATTACGGCAAGTAAAAAAAATTAAACCAAAAATATCCCAGAGCAAACAATATCTAATCCATTTTAAACAGAGAATGGACAATAATTTTCTTTTTGTTTTTTTTTTCTTTTTTTCCTCTGGCTCCACACATGTACAGAACACTTCATAGGGGTTTTGCTCTGTGTTAACAGTGCCATCTAACAAGTCACATTTCCTCTGCTGAGAACACTCATTCTCTTTCCATGTGTCTCCCACAGGGTCTAGTAAAAATGTTGGCAGAATTATGATGTGTGTTTTGTACACATCAGCTCACAGAAGTGGAAAGATGCACCCCTGAGATCAGCTTGTATTTCTCTGCAATCCACTTGGAGTCTCAAGAAATTGCTTCTCTCTCTCCATATCTTCTCCAGCTCTCCCCTTAGTAATGACTTTATGGACGTACATGTGTATTTAGTCCCTATAATTGTGAATTAATGACACTTCTTGATAAAATTAATTGGCGTTATTCCTGTGGCCTTCACTAATGACAGATAACTGCAAAGTAAAATGTTTTGGTATGCACTTAGGCACCAAAGGAATTAGTTATTTTTCTCTTTGCCCAGTCATTTAGATCAATGATGAACAACAAATTTGACAGCAGAAAACTGTGAAAATGCTTGACAACAGTGCTTCAGTTCTTATATGGACGTCTCTTTGCCTGTGCTTTATTTTTCCATCCCAAATGGAACACAAAGGGAGCAGCACATGAAAAGGAAGCATTGAGGCATCACTCTTAAAAAATCACCAGAGTTAAAATCTGCCCCGAGGATCTCTGATGCCTAGAAACTGAAAGCACAATAGTATCATGTGGTTGGTCTTACCAGTTCCTTGGAAGAGAGATAAGACTCATCAGAGCTTTTTTGGTTGGTTGGTTGGTTGGTTGATTGTTTTTTGTATCTCAGTGAGACTGCTTCTGGTGAATGGAGATTAAAAAACCATACTGTTTCTGTTTTTCCATTCTCATGAAAAAAATAGGTAAAATTTTTAAGGGAAAGTACAGCATTTTGAGAAGATTGAGATGTAGCTGAGAATTTTATAATTTTTTTTCTAAGGCTATATAGTAGTTTTCCAGAAGGAAGGATAATATCTAAATAAGCAACAGTGAGACAGTGGAGTAATGTATTTGTAATAACTGGAAAAGATTGCATGTTGTCTCTTTATGGAAATAGCTAAGATTAGCTGTTAGGATTTTGAGAAAGTTCTTCCAGTATGACACAAGTCATCTCTAGAGGCCTCCAGACGTATGTTTGTTCCTCAGAAGTAAAAGTTACGTAAGATAGAATATGCCTTTAATTGTGTTGAAAAGTGCTTTGTCCAACTTGTAGGTTTTTTAGTTTTTATAGTGCATTATTTACAGACTAGAGGAAAGAATAATTGCGGAGACTATCAGGATTCAGTTTTTAAGAGTTCATGAATCTGAAATAGAATTGTAAATTTTGTATACTTTATGGTCTGACAATCAGTTACTAAAAGATTAGGAGAGTCCAGATTGTAGAATACAAAGCAATTACATCAAAAGTTTCCAGAAAAAAAAAGAAAAAAAAAACCCCAAACAATTATTCAATGTTTTGGAAAAAAAAAAAGATGAAATAAATTTCAGGAATTAAACATTGTCCTTATCAAAGTGATGCATGACAACCAGCTGTATGAACACAATGAGTTATGTATGTATTTATAAAATTCTGTAAAATGTGATATGGATGATGAAGGCAAACACAAAATTCAACTTTCCAATTAAAAAAATACTGCAAAACATTTTTTTTTCATTCTAGCTTACTTGTTACCCACATCTAATTATAGCACAATGTGGTACAGCAATGGTTTTAAAGGTAAGCACACCACTTTTTTCTTCATAATACATAATGTTATTTCAGTACTGTAGAAAACTGAAAATCTGAAAAATTAGACGTGGAATACAATAAAACCTTCTAAATTTTAAGACCAACCTAAATTATTTAATTTTCTGCTTCTCTTTGGCCCACAGATCTATAGGGAAAAAAGGTTCAGCATCTGTGAGAGGTTTAATGGGTAGTTTGTAGATAACTACTCCAATTAACCACCCTGCAACAGCATCTTAATCCTGTACAGCAAAGTCATGCAATACAAATATGGCTGTTGAAATAGGTGTTGATCAGGTCCTACGCTTGTAGCTCCTGTCTCCCTCTGAGACCTGGAAAACCACAGTTTGTCTCAACTCCAGTTTTGTTTTGAGAGGCAGTGACTGAGACCAAACTTACACAGGAGAGGGCAACTTTCCTCCACTCACTTGTGTTGTGCTGCACATTCCCAGAAAGCTTGTGACCTAAATGAGCTGGATTCTCAGCACAGGCTGCATCTGGTAAAGCAAAAGTAGCTGCTGGGCAATTTGCTTTACATATGTGGTAGTTTTGAGAATGTAAGGACTTGATTCAAATTAATGAAATTACTTCCCTTTCTTTCACGGGAGCTGAACAGCTTTCTAAGCCCTTTCATGTGTAGGGCCAGAGAACTTTGACGTATGTATAAACATGCAACTTATGCATGCATGCATAATAATTTAACTAGGATAGAAGTACCATTTTGAGTTAAGTTTGTATAAAGATTAGCAATTAACAGTTAAATTTTTTACCCATTGTCAATTGTTGTGTTTACAGGCATTTTAAAGCCCTCAAAGTAAATACCAGTCAAAATTCAAAGTGAAGGTCTTGTATCAGTCTATTTGCTTTTCTTTAACCTAACAAGGCATCATTTACTTCAGTGAAATATGTTTTATATTATAGTAAAAAACCATTTACTCAATTTGTGAAACTTATTTTGTTCTAATTATAGAAATAGTCTCTACTACTAAACTTCACCACTGTGAGTAAGGTAAAAATCACTATTGGATTCTTTGCTGAAAATCTGAAACATAGTTCCTTATCATTTTTTTAAAAATTATTGTTTTAGCCTATGTTTCTGTAAAGATAAATAT
Source organism: Sakesphorus luctuosus (assembly GCA_013396695.1). Classification (NCBI taxonomy): domain Eukaryota; kingdom Metazoa; phylum Chordata; class Aves; order Passeriformes; family Thamnophilidae; genus Sakesphorus; species Sakesphorus luctuosus. The sequence continues at coordinate 4,466 of VWZD01013672.1, read as the reverse complement.
CTGAAAATTTGCCACCTCTTTAGTAGATGAGTGACAAAAACCATCTATCCAAGGCCATAAAAGTAGATATGCATGCAAACTATACATCTACAGAGGCTGGTTAAAAAAGATTCTGTTTGTATCAGGGGCTTAAAAATGAACAAAAGTCTAATGTGAATAAAAAAAATGCAACTTGCAGGAGTAACTAAATAGGCAGTGTTTCAAACAGAAGATAGTGCCTCAGCATATATCTGTACTTAGTAGACATATCAACATGTGGCTTTTGCAATGTAGTAGATGAATAAGCTGTATTCTTTCTGAGTACATCAGAAGAAAACATATGGATATACAATGAATTGCTTTTTTTAGTTTTCAGCAGATTATCTCACTTTTAAAATTATCAAATTATTTGTTTTTAAACTCAGTTACAAAAGCAAAACAAAACAAAACCAATTAGCCTTTAAGAATGAAATCTTGTCTTCCAAGTTTATACACAAAGTAAAATTTTACAGCTGAATCATACAGTCATAAATATAGGGGAGTTATAATGGAACAAAGATACAAACACACACCACTGTCCCAACCACAACAACAAAAAAATCCCATACACTCAATGCCCCTCCCCCCCAAAAAAAATAATACAAAACCCCAGAATGTAGTTCCAGAAACAAAACTGTAATATTTTGGTGTTTGCTCTTAATGAAAGTGAAATATTATTATCTATATAATGGGAAAAACATTAGAACAAAAATATGGAAGTATATTAAAAAGTATTTCAGT
>VWZD01013670.1:122803-182485 GCA_013396695.1 Sakesphorus luctuosus | reverse complement strand
GAAACAGTTTGTTATTTTGTCTGGACCATGATAAACTTGAGGACTGTGGACATAAAGGAAGAGCTGAGAGTGAAGAGGGCATGTAACAACTTGGCTGACTATATTTAGAGGTTAATTCATAGTTACTTTAACAGGCCATTTTTCTGATGAAAGCATCTCTTGTTACCAGTGCTCTGAGCAAACACCTACTAATTAGAGTCAGTAACTAGACATGCTTGGCTTATTTCCAAAGATGAAAAGGAACCCGTCCAGTCTGGCTCACAAAGACAGAATACCCAATAGAGTCCTGCCTTGAGGAGTCCCACTCTGGTTGCCTGTCCCAGTCCACCCCCTGCCATGGGCAGGGACACCTCCCACCAGCCCAGGGTGCTCCAGGCCCTGTCCAACTTGGCCTTGGACACTCCTAGGGATGGGGCAGCCACAGCTTCTCTGCCCAACCTGTGCCAGGTCCTGCCCACCCTCACAGGGAAGAACCTCATCCTAAAATCTAATCTAAATCTCTCCTCTTTTAGTTTCAAATCATTCCCCTTTGTTGTATCATTATCATCTGATTAATTTAAGGATAATCTTCTCTTAGAGAAGCACAGATTTCCTTTCTTTGAAGTAAACACTCAAAGAGCTTCAGGATTTATACTGCAATGTAAAAGCAGTGAAAGCTTTATTTTTTCAAGATTCATATCTCTTTTTTTAACCACATATAAACTCCAACCCTGTAGTTATAAACTTTTGGAGAGGTGCTGCAGGGAGAGCTTGGAATTGATGTTTCAGAAATTCCGAGCTGTGGGTCTAAAGCCAGGCTGACCTGCTGCAAATATTGTTGGAGATGAGGGATTTTGCTTCCCCTCTCTCTGTTTTTGTTGGATGCATTTACTTTTGTCAAATAATCTCAAACGAAATAGGGAGAAAGATGTGTCTTATTTTTCCTCTCCTTTTTTCCCTACTATCCTGTAACAGATCACTTCAGAGTGTGACTGAAGTCACTAAAGAATTGAAATTATCTCCGTGAGAATAGGGATAATTAAAGAATAAAAGAAGAAACCATAGAGATTACAAGCTGGAGTCTAAGCAGTAATACACAAACGATTCACACATTTTATGATTTGTTAAAGTATAATATACTTGATTGCCATGGAGAAAAAGAGATGCAAAAGATCTATGGGATCTATGAAGATAGTTTTACAGCCAATGTTTTTTCAAAGGTCTCCAGACAGTAAAACTTGAAAGACTTTTTCCAAAACTGTCTGGAATGACTCTGTAAGCCTGTATGTGCAAAATAACCAGTTACAGACATTAAAAATAAATAAAAAAAATTTTAAAATCCACCTAGCTCTTCTGGAGGCCAAAAGACAATTTGGGATTAAACACTGGGCTCTTTCTTTACTTGATGCTTTGAATCTTATTATTCCTGACTTTGACTACGAGTTTAATGTTAACTTTTAGATGTGTTTATCTCCGAAGGTTTTCAGGTCTTGAGAGCTGGCAGAGCCCACATACCTTACCCACTGTTTGATTGTCCAGGGCAGAGTTGATACTTGATAACCCTGTGCTTCCTGTCCTGTCTCATGGAAGCCAAGCTCACTCTACATCACCTGGCCAGCATCCAAACACTTCTATCTAATGTCTATGGGATTTAAAACTATGTTTAATTGAACAAATTCTCACTTAGCTCATACTCTTGAGAGAGGCCAGGTCTGCAATGTGTTGGTAAGAGCTCCCAGGCTGACTCCTGGGGTTGTGTTCCAACACTGCTCTGAGCTGCAGCAGATCATTGGTGCCTCATTGTCCATGTGCAGCTCCCTTGGGCATTCCTGCCTTCATTGCTGCCTTCACTGCTCTTCACTGGGCAGTGACACCCAGGACAGCCCCTGGCTCACAGCAAGGGCTGATGTATAGCATGGCCAGCAGGCTCAGGGCAGTGATCCTTCCCCTGGACTCTGCCTTGGGGAGGCCACACCTTGAGTGTTGTGTTGAGTTCTGGGCCCCTCAGTTGAGGCAAGAGATTGAGGGGCTGGAGCGGGGCCAGAGAAGAGCAACGAGGCTGGAGAAGGGAGTGGAGCACAAGTGCTGTGGGGAGAGGCTGAGGGAGCTGGGGGTGTTTGTGCTGGAGAAGAGGAGGCTGAGAGGTGACCTCAGCACTGTCTGGAACTGCCTGAAGGGAAGTTGTGGCCAGGTGGGGGTTGGTCTCTTCTCCCAGGCACTCAGTAATAGGACAAGGGGGCACGGGGGGCTCAAGCTCTGCCAGGGGAAATTGAAGTTGGAGAGCAGAAAAAACTTCTTTGCAGAGAGAGTGCTCAGGCATTGGAATGGGCTGCCCAGAGAGGGGGTGGATTCCCCATCCCTGGAGGTTTTTAACCTGAGCTTGGCCGTGGCACTGAGTGCCATGATCTGGTAAAGGGACTGGAGTTGGCCCAAGGGTTGGACTTGATGATCTCGGAGGTCTTTTCCAACCCAATCCATTCTGTGATTCCATGATTCTATAAGGCACTGGAGCCATCAAGGGCAATCTTCTCCTTCCCAAGCCCGCTGTCTCTCCAGGACTTGGCATTCCCTAATGGAGGGGTATCCATGCTTTGATAAACACACACCACCAGCAGCACATAAATCTTCTCTTTTGTGTTTTTCTTTTCTTTTTGCAAGTTGCTTTTCTGACATTCTGTTTTCCTCAGTCCTGATGGGAACATAAATGTTTAGTAATACATAACCTGATGTAATCTGGCAGAGATGTCCAGTGTCTGGAGTGTTTGGTTCAGATTTAAACGTTGTTTCTCCCTCTAAAATGGACTCTTTCATTCTAACAAACAAGTGATTCACCCCCTCACCCCACCTCTGAGCACAGTACAGTGTTGAAGACTGCTTTAAGAGAGGAAAAAACTGTTTTGTCATTAAATCTAAAGATGAAACAGAGCAAGCTGCCAAGAATGGTTGTGATCCCTGAGCTGGTGTCATCAGTGAACTTCTAGAGAAGCGATAATGTAAGTACAGAAGCAGCAGTGGGGGCAGTGCCACATGAAATTGATTCAAGGTGCTGGTGGAAATATAGAAGATTGAAACAAGTGCTAAATAAAGCAGATCAATATGTTACCTGACTGCTGAGAGTAAAGCATTGTAGAAAATGCTCTGGTTCAATGTTTTCCATGGCAAGGTAGTTGCCTGGAATTCGGTGGGAGAAAAAGTTGCAGTTTCCTGCAGAATATGGATTTAGGTAAAACAGGGTAATCAACACATATACAAGTCTGACTTCCACTGAGGGAATTGCCTACATGTAATAGTTGTACAATGTTCTCACAGAAGAGTTACAGCACCTTAATATTTAGTGAACTTGTAGTTCCTTTTGAGCACTGCCTTAATGGCAGGGCCTTTTCCTGCCCAAATCTGTTCAAATATGACTGAATATGAATTCCAGAGAGGTTTGGACACTTAAATTATCCTTAAACTCCATCTAGGCTGAACATGATCCATTGTACATGTGTCATGGACTGCTTTCCTGTGCCTGTCCAGCTGTTGCACAGCTCCTGAGACAGAAGCAGGGAGAAAAGCAAGGGCAAGTTGTGCAATTTTCATTTACTGTGTGCTATAACGCCAGAGAAAAGTTTGTGTTTGAAATCAGAGGTGTTTGGAACAGCAAAAGGATAGAAAAAGAAAAGGTGTAGCATGTGGATAATTACACTGAATTTGTGCTTTGTCTTTTATTTAAGAAGTGTTTTAAGTGATTGACAAGTACAGTGCTTGGAAACCTTCTTGTATTAACCCATATACATCTCCAGCTGCATCCTTTGCAGCTCCAAGGTACTTGGGAAAACATCATAGATTTATGGGGATCTTTTTGTTTACTTGATGGAATTCAGGCCCCTTTATATTTCTCTATAAAGTTTGCTTGGATTCAGACAGCAAAGAGAAACTTCTGAAGATCTTTCAATAGATTACTGTAATTATGGAGCAAGGAAGAGAAGATACTTCTGCAGTTCTAATTATAGTTTCACTAATGGAGATAAGAGGAATGTTATTCCTTTGGATTTGTTCTAATCTGCTTCTTTTTGTGCCTGTCCAGCAGTGCTGGTCTTCCAGCTCCAGAGCACTATAACAATCTTAGGTGACTTCACCAAAACTGAGCAACTTTCTTAAGGTTATTTATCATTAAAGCCACTAAAAACATGCAAATCTGTAATGGGTTGTGTTAAACTTCTACTTCCTACCTTTATGTAGTTGTGATTTAGGGGCAAATTGCTGATTACATTTTTTTTTAAGGGACAGAATTTACTTGTTCAGAACTCTGCTCCCAAAGAGAAAAAAATCTGAAACATTTGTAAAGAGGCTTTCCTAAGGAAAGGCTCAATTTGCATCATTTCAGTCAAGAAAAATGGAATGAAGAAATCCCTGAACAGCTGACTGGGTACTCAGAATGCCAATATTTAATTAGGAAATCTCTGCAGGTGTTGGTACTTGCCATTCCCACAGTATCCACATCCCAGCTCCATTGTGAGGATTTACTAACGTTAAAAATAATCTGAAAATAAGAAATACAGCCTCTGTGAGTGTATGTGTGGGAAAATCTGAAGGAAGGATTCCATGGGAACTTTGTCTTTGACCAGGCTCTCAGTTACTCTGCTACCTGTTGATCACCAGCTTGGCTGAGGTCTGTGTCTGCTCCTGGTCTTGGCTGGTGCTATGGGAACATAATTTTGTTTCCTTTATAAATAAAGTAAGAAGCCTTGACTAAGGATGTTTGCAATACTGGTGTCAGTGTAAGAATGTACTGCAAAAAGCTTTCTGTTAAGTGTACTATGAACATAATAAAAGCACTCTTTATCAAGTGAAACTGTATCAATGCAAAAAGGTGTCTCACTGAAGGTTTTGCCACTCTAAAAATAGATGCTTTAACTTTAAAAGTGGTTGCAACTCATCCTGTTTCATTTGTTCATTGTGAAATATTATTGGTTGTATTGGTGATACCACTTCAAGTGTTTATTTCTATTTGTGAACTTATTCTACTATGTGAACTTATTCTGTGGAGATGAGAGAATTCATCTTGGGAACAGCTAAATGAAGCAAATTCCCAAGAGCAACCAAGGCATTGTGTCTAATAATGAGCCTGACACAGAAAAGTACTGGCAATGTAATTTGACTATCAATCACTTGTCATCTCTGGAGCATGTGAAGCTTATGGCAGCTGCAGGAACAGCTGTAACCCAGGTCTATTGTCCTTGTGACCATCCCGTGTCTTTCTGAAGCCTATTAATGGCATTTTTAGGGCTTGAAAACTGGATGGTAGTAATACAGATCTGAATATTCTAAATGACACTGGCTCATTAGGCAGTGCTTTCTACAATAATATCTAATTTTTGAGAGTTCACTTGGCAAAAGAAAAGACATTTGAAATGGTACAAGTGTTACAGCTTTACAAATGCAAGCAGCGTTTTCCCATTGAGCACAAAGAGGGAGGAAAATACTCAACAGATGTATCTAATTGCTTCTTCTACTCCATGCACTTCATTCCTTCCAAATGCCTGAGGGAAGACTTGGCCTTTATGTGAGGGTAAGGCAAATAGAATGTTGGGATCCAGGACTGGACAGCTCCAAATGCACCAATATATTCCATGGGGAGGTAAGGAAAGGGAAGAAAGTTGTCTCCTTACCTGATTCCACTAACAGCAATGTATGAAGAATGAGATTCCTCACAAAAGTTATCTTGCACTCCTGGAATTTCTGGATTTAGGCGCCACCTTCTTCCTGGCTGAATTTTACTCTTTATTAATTTCTTAACCATTTTTTACCTTGTAGATTTTGAAGTCTTCAGAAGACGAGTTGGATTTCTCCAAGGCACATGGAAACTAGGCTAGGGGCTATGTTCCATATGGGATTTTTATTAATTAAAAGGAAAAAAACCCAAGTATTGAAGACTTTTGAAAATGAAGAATTTTGGAGGGGAAGAAAGAATGAGTTTTAGTTTCAATATAAGCTCCATAGTCCCAGAAGCCTTAACCTTGGTTTGCCTCCTTGCTCTTGATTCAGTGTTTTGAAGATATTTAATATTTTAGCATTTCTTTCTTTATGTATAAGCGTCTGCTAAACTTTTTCTAGGGTATTTTTTCTCTGCATATCAAACAAAACTTTACAGGCACTGTTCATTTTCCCAAGCTCTAGTCAATTTAATGCAGTATTTTGGCTGAAAAGTTCATGTGGTTTCGATGACAAGCCACTGAACCTCAAAGATATGTGGCAGTTCTGGAGGATAACCATATTAAACTATATATATAAATTTAAGCTATATATAAATATATGTGTGTTATAGTTTAAGCTGGCAAAATGCCAACTGCCTGGTACCCAGTCAAAAGGTCCACTCCCAGAGAAGGAGAGTGAGGGAAAAAAACAGAAATGAGGCTTTGGACATGGTGAAGTTCTTATATTTATATAGAGAAGTGGAAAGCTTAACACCAACTATGAACTAGCACATAGTGACAGGAAACAACAACAGGCTCACCGAGGTCGCCCCAGCTAACAAGCAGAATTCTGAACCAACCAAACCTCCTCCCCAAAGGAAACCTCCCAGCAAGAGGGAAAAAGGAATTAACAGGAATATGCTCACTTCCCCAGGTAAACAGCCACGCAGACCAGCAGCAGGGCCTGATATCAGCAGTCAGGGAGTAGGAACCCTCCTGGTCCCAAACATGGACTGAAAAGGCAGAAACTCCTCCCCCCTGGCTTGTTCTACTCCTCGACGCTTCCTAATGCTGTCAGATGATATGAAATACCTCTTTGGCTGCTTAAGTCAGATGATACCTGTCCCCTCTGATCTGTGTCACGTCCTTTGAGGCCTGCTGAAAACTGAGGCCTAAATGGGGACCTGTGCTGACTGGAGCCAAAACTACTACAATGTGTTACCACATATATTCTGCTCAAAGGTTGCTACTCCAAGCAATTTATTATTTGCTTCAGATAATTGTTCAATGTGGAGAGCATTGGTTAACACAGCTTTTTATTTTGTTATTTATCGTAAATTTATTAATTTATTTTCCTTCCTCTTCCTTTTTTTTTTTTTCTTTTAAAGGATTTCTGGCTCAAAAATAAAAATCTGAGAACCCGCTGAATATCAAAGGCTCTTTTCTTGCATGCAGCACCTTTTACATTTATCACTGTGAAAACAAAATGCTTTGTTACACAGCAATGTACAGTCTGGGCTGAGAGCAAAACTGCTGATGTTATAAACCTTAAAATTCCAACAAGGAGGTCTTTGGTGTGGAGGGAAAGAGAAAGAAATCAGTGATGCTTTGGGATTTCCTACCATTAGTTGTTTGTATCTCCTGCACCAGCACTTTTTTGGAAAGAATCTTTTTAAAACCTGGGCAGATGTGAATGGTATATCTGACTGATGTATATCATCAAATTAAAGTGAGAGATTGAGGGTTATTTAGTACTTTCAGCTGCTGAAGACAGCAGAAAGCCAGTTATATTTGGGTAAGCCAAATGATTTCACACCTCCCACTAACAATGTCGCTTCTGTTTTATAATATTTATGTTGGTATTTTAACATGTATATCAAAACAACAATTGTGTGTTCTCTAATGATGTGGATATCGAAATGCAGCATTATGTTTCTGGTCTTCTGCAGTGATTCTAGCCTGTGAAATAATTACAGAGGATTCAGTGTTATGGGTTAGTACTTAATCTTCAAAATTTAGTCTTTCATTTTGAGCAGATAAATGAATTTTAAGGGGCTTAGCTGGGTTAGCTGAGATACTGAACTTCACATACCAGCAGCCACGTAACTCTAGTAAAGCTCTAATAACACCTGAAAATAAATATGTATTTATATCTAATACAGAAAAGTAGAGCATACATTATCTTGTTTAGCTGGGCAGGCAGTCTGGACAAAGGTAATCATAAGGGTGACATGTGGCAGTGTCCCAGTTCAGCAGGTGGGACCAGTTTATCCCTGGGTGGGGGTGACCAAAGCTGGGGATTCTATACCCTCTATTCATTTCCCATGAACTGTTAGCAATAGACTATTTGCAGCAGCTGCCCAGGGCACAGCTGAGCCCTCACCCTGGGAGCTGGCTGGGAAAGAAGCCTGGCAGAGGAGCTGGGAGAACTCCCCTCCAGGGACTCCTTGGCACCTCCACACCCACCTGAGGGCTCAGCTCTGCTCAGGGGCCAGCAACCATTCCATAATCCCCCCTGACTCCCAGAGTCAGATCCCCCAGTCTGGAACTCCCTGCCCTGGGGGAGGCACTGGGGGCTCCCACCTGCACCTGAGGGGAGAGGATCTTGGGGTTTGGAGACCTCTGATACCACTTGCCAGACCCAGAGGAGGATCAGAACCTTGACAGGACAAGACCACCACTCTGGACCAGACTGTGACATCATCTGCACCAACAGGTTTTTCCCTTCCTTTCTCTGCTGGAATGCTTGTCTCAGTTTTCCCCTTTTTAAACAAAAGGAATGATGCTTGGATGTCTTGTGGACTGCTTGAAAATGACACCTGAAGAATATAATGGACAAGATGAGTACTTCCATCTCACCTACCTTGTGTCATTTATGTTTTTCCTCTGCTACTTGGAGTTCTCTTTCTTCCTTCTTCTTCCTCATCACCAAAAGCTTGTATTCTTTTTTTTCCCTTCCTTTGTTTCCTTACAGTGAAAAGCGTGGAACAAATTCCAAGTGGTGTGTAGTCTACAGCAGATTTTTGTGCTTTTTGACATTGTTTTCCTTCACATTCAGTATTTTTAAAAGGAGCATTTTGAGAAACATCTAAATGGATACATGAACTTGCCAGCCCTCCTTATAGACAGCCCTCTGTGTGTTGATCAGAGCATTTGAACAACACCTTTTCATGTTTCAAAAAACCCTGTAGAGCCCTGACCCTGAAATGAGGTAACTTTTGTGAGTTTCCTGAATGCAGAATGGTTGAGGAAAGGCTCATCCTTTGGCTCCAGTGTCAGGAGCTGTTATTACAAACAGATGAAAACTCACATTGGCTTATTCTACATCATTTGTGCTACATCTGCTCTGAGTTTGGGTGTCCAATAGAAAATTATCTTTGTGAGCAAAAGCACAATGTCAAATGTGTGTTTTCTCACAGTGAAATGGGCTGTTTCTATCAGAGATGCTGAACCATCCCTGGCACTGTCATGGGGTGTCCATGGAATGGTCTAGAAGGGCTGTATAGTCCATTTGGTTCTGTCATCTGCCTTTCAGTTTAATTTCACCCTGATCTTGAGAATTATAAACATTCTACACATTAATTATACACATTAAAAAGTCATGTGTGTTACTTTAATTAGTTAAGTGATTGTAAAAATATGCAGTGTATTTTTACCAAGCAGCTTTACCTACAATAAACCCTAAAACCATCCCACAAGTTTATGCTGAAAGACACCCACCACTAATTAATTTACTTTTCATGAAATAATTTTGCTTCTAAATCCACTGTTATTGCTTAATTTTCAGATTTATTCCTTGGTCACTTATTTCTTCTTGATTAAAATATATCCTGATTAATGCTGAACTGAAAGGCTTTGACTGTTCAAGAACTGACATCACAATGAGTTTTTCAACTTGCAAAATTGCCTGGAGCAGATCTGCTCCTTCAGATTTGTATTTCCCTCTCCATGGTAGCTTTATTATAATATTCAGATGCCCACATCTTTCTTCATGCATATGCTCACTTAAAAAAATTAATAATAATAGATTATTCATCAAGGTCCACAAAACAGAAATACTTAAGTTTCATGCAAGATCATGGAAAGTGTGCATTCCACTTCTACAGCTAAAGAATTTCATGGCTGTGACCCTGCCAAAATCCATGTATCTTGTTTTACAAACTCAGCTTTGCCTGTGGAAGGAGATGGGATCACCTGCAGTGCATCAACTTGAGGTGTATATGTGGAATATAAAACCCCAAAGCCTCTGCACTTCTGTGCTAATCCCGGGATTTACTGTCATGTAAAATGCTATTCAGCAGGGAATTTATTTACAATGATGTCAAGGAGACAATAATAAGACTCTTTACTGGAGAAATGTGTAAGTAAATATATAAAAACTGAATCCAGATGAACATAAATTAGATATCAGTTATGCAGTTTATTGGTTTCTGCATGGATTTAACTGGTTGCTGCATATAGTCTGCTACACTGGAGGCCAGGCAGGTCTTAAACAGCATGTGTCTTTCCTAGAATAAATGAATAAATTATGTCTGTTTACCAGAGGATGTTTGGGAATGTTTCCCTTGGCAATCATGCTGTGTTGTAAACCAATATGTTCAAATATCTGGTGAATCTTCCTGTTTTAGGGAAAGGTTTTTAATTTCACTTGGTTGCTTGCTTTCTTTAAAAAGAGTCATTTATGCCAATATCACAATGATATTATTAAGACAAATTAGATTTATAACATTTCTAATTATTGAACTTTACTGAATGAATAAAGCAGCATGAAATTATTTTCTAATAACTGGCTTTCAACAGTTCTACATTAAAGCCTAATGAGCTGATCCTCTACCTGAAAATGCTCTGATTTGCTTTAGATTAGACTAATGTTGAACTGAAACTGGATTCCATCAGCGGTTCCTGCCTCCTCCTCCTCCTCCTTTTAGAAGGCTTTGGTCTTGAAAGTATTTGGGAAAGGATATTATTTCAGATAAAATGACATAACTTTGTGCACTTAGTGGAGCTCTGATAGAATGCAACACCTGAGAATCTGCACCTCTGTATTTCATTGTCATCCAGATGTTTCAGTCTATCTGAAGAAGAAACTTGGCTCTTTCAAGGAAAAATCATTTTGCTCTGCTTTTGATGTCACTTGCAGTGAAACCAGTTAAATTCCACCTCCCATGGGAGGGAAATTTGGGCTGCTGGTTGTTCCTGAGCAGACCTGTGTGATGCAGAATGGCTTTGGACTGAACAACGAATGACCCTTTGATGCTAAGAGGAGTAGTAAGCTCATATCCTTCCTTCATCTCATGCTGACCAGGGCTGATTTTGGATTTTTGGGTTTTTTTGGGTTGTGTTGTTTTTTGTTTATTTTATTTTTAAAGATCACATAAGTCACCTGGCTAATCCTTTCCCCAGGGAAATGTAAATTTGAACTGCAATTGTAACACATTTGGGTTCTCAGTCTGGAGAAGCAAGTCTCTTATCCTTCCTGACTCCTGAAATTTTGTTTGTCTGCGGAGTGTGTGAGAGAAAGGGATGAAAAGGAGGAAGAAACAGGAATTTCTTACACTTACATCATTGTTGAAAGTGATGTGATTGTGAGTTTTGTTACCTCAGATGCCTCTTCTGCAAGTAAATCCTGGTAACTGAGGACAACATGTGACCTTCTCCATCCAAGAATTGACAGGATGTTATAATGGAAATTGTCAGAAGTTAAATTTGGCTGTGATAGGGTAATTTGAGCTGGTTTGGGAACTTTTCACTAATTTATTCACAAAATTACTCCTTTATCATCACACTGAGAGATACCTTTTAGCAGATGCAGATATACCTCTAAAAATTGGAAACACACATGAAGAGACAGGAAACACATCTTTGAAATTACTGGGTATATTTCATAAACTAGAATAAAAGGACTTCCTGTTGATGCAATGTTGTCTAGTAGGTGACATGGTGTGATATTGCCAAGCAATGATACTGATGTCTAAGGATAAATGAGTGCCTATTCTTAAAGAAAAATGTTCTTCCTGAAATATAGGAATCATTTAGAAATAGTTTGGACAAAGGTAAATGTTGGAAAATAAGGTCTAATCTGGAGACTTTGTATTTGTTGGATAGCAAAAGATTGGCAATGATAGCAAAAGGTTGGCAATGTATGATCTTATAATATGAAGGTGGTCCTGATGGTGTGGCTGTGCTGTCTCAGACGAGCCTGTGTGCTCATACTAGTGCAAATACTGATATTTTAGTTAACTAAATGCTGATAGTTTACTATATGCTGATATTTTAGTTAACTGCACTCTCAGCAGAGTCGCTGCTTGTTACACTGTGGGTGTATGTGAGGTTGTCCTAGTTCAGCAGGTGGGACCAGTTGTCACTGTGTGGGGGTGATCAAAGCTGTGTATTCTACCCCCTCTATACATTCCCAAGGTCAATGGCCCATTTGCAGCAGCTGCCCAGGGAGTCGTTGGCACCTCCACTCCCAGCCTGAGGGGGCGCAGCTGCTAATGGGCCATCAACAGTTCAACAATACCCCATGACTCACAGAGTTAATCACCCATTGTGTGAGTCTCCGCCCTGGGGACTGGATGCTCCCTGAGGGTACCAAAGGGGGTGGGTGAGAAGACCTGGGGAGCCTCTCGTCGGATCCAGAAGAGCAGCAGGACCTCAACAGGAGGAGCCCACCACTCTCGATCATACTACAACCATCACCTGCACCAATAGGTTTTTCACTTCCTTTTGCTTTGGACTTGGGGGAACCACACGGGTCTCAGCACAAGGGCTAACAAACCCCTTTGGGTTTGTACCCCAGGGCACTGGGTTATACTGCTGGGGTTTGGGAGCTGAAAGCAATTTCCCTTTGTGTCAGTGTATTTACTGTATTATTATTATTAAGTTGTAGCTCTGACTTATAATCTCTCTCATGTTGAGCTCATTTCTCCTGCTGGTTTACCTCTAAACCAGCACAGAGGTCTAACTGATAACCCAGTGTTAGCAAAGGGAATGTTAACTTGCTTCATTTCATACATAAATATCCCACAACTTAATATGTTTCAATAAATCTGTTTTCCTTCCAAACTGATGAGTGCCTTTGAATACCTGTCACTGTGTGACCTGACACTTTGCTGCTGTCTGATGTACCTCAATCAGTGTGAGGGTGAAGGGCATTTTAATCCTTAACCTTTTAGTCCGTTTCCTCTTCCCACACCCCCATCAGCAGAGGAGTGTTGGCCTTAGGGTTAATAAAACTGCTACTCAGCCTTGCAATAAAGCATCTCTGATGTTCTAAAAAAAGCACCAAATTCCCTCTTGTTAATGATCTTATTGAAGAATTTTGGGCAGACCTTGTCTTCCCTGGGTTGCTTTGAAGCAGGTGGGGACAGACCTGGACCCCAAGCACATCCCTTCCACTGCTCCCCTCTGCTACTAAGGGGGCTCAGTGTCCTTCTTTTATTGATCTCCCTCAAATGAAATGCTGAAATGAATATTTCCATTTAAATCTGAGGAGGAGCACAGAAGGAAGTGAGCGAGGTAGATTTCAGTATAATTTACAGAACTGAGTAGTAGTTCTCTATCTCTATTTTTTCCTATTTTTTTTCTATTTTTTTAATTTGTTTTATTTTTGGACTAATCTTACCCTTGGCTCATCCACAGTGTTGGAGACCTGGATTTAGCCTCTACTTCTGTCTGAGGGCATGTCAACCAGTATCTCTTAACCTTCCAAAGAAGTGTCTTAGCTGACAGACTGTTCTCTCTTGTTAACACCATTCCTCTTTGTATAAGCTACAAAGCTATTAGTCACAGAGCCTTAGGGACAGGGTACTCTTTTGGCAGACTCTGGCTTCATTAGGGATTTGAGTTTTATCATCTTAGTGTTGAAAGGTCTTTTGCAGGGGTGGGTGGGGGGATGGTACTGACATTTCATTTTCCTCTTCCTTCTTTCGGCTTGACTTCATGGGTCTGTGGCAATGAAGAGTTACTGGAGTCCTTACCTTGAAAGCCAAGGTGGGGAATGGTTTTGTTGCAGAACTCATCAGCAGCAAATAATTTGCTTGAATTTTGCCTCTCTTTAGCTGTGATGGGCTCCCTCTCTGTGGGGTTGAATGCTTCTCAAAGATCACCTGATGTTCTCTGCTTCATAATCAGCTCTCTTGGTGAGCAGTAATTGGTGGGAGAAGTTGCCTGCTGCCTGGTTAGATCAACATTGCTTTTGCAGTCTGGAGGGGACTAGAACTAAAAGTAGCAATTAAATAACAATTATGAGACCTTACCTTTTTGGATGATATCTGCCTGGCTTGCTTCCAGAAAAATGTTTCCTGTAGGTGTATTCACTGTGTGCAGTGTGATCCTTTGGGGACTACTCATAGAAATAAAACTGGGGCATGCAGACATAAAAAGAGGGAAAAGGGTGAGTGTTAGTTCAATAATAATTTTGAATTGCTTTCCAAGTCCCTGTAGAACGATGTGTAAGGAACTGATTTGTTAGTAGTACCTGAAATTCATGGATATTTGTTATTTGCTCTGAAGTAGCTGATGTACAACAGCAGGATGTAAAGTCCCTGCTCCATTGAAGGTGGACCCCAGGTTAAACAGGATCTTATTTTCCAGAGGCCTCCCACACATGATGAAGAAACAGAGATTCCTGAAGTGCTCAGGACCAGTTTGTGTTGGCACACAGGACACAGCTCTGTCTTGGATCCCCTGCTCTGACCTCTCCAGTCCCCACCATTGTCACCTCTGTTATCATTCACTGCTCCTTTCAGCTGCACCCCCAAAATGCCCTGTAAGAAGTGACAGCAGCATCCTCTGGGCTTAGGCAGTTTCTTCAGCACACCCACAATTCCTTTCACTGCCCTTGCTAAAGTGACTCCTTGCTCAACCCCCCCCAGAAAACAGCCAAACACCTTTGAAAATCCTCACCTGAGAGCTTGAGCTGAACAAGGTACTGGGGGATCTCTGCTGTGGTTTTCACTCTGCTCTCTTCATTGGAGAAGGCTTGATGGTAAATTACTGCCCAGCTTCCATCTGTACAACCTGTGTTTTTAACAAGTGTAATGTTTTCCCAGCCCATTCAGTTCTCTAACTGCACACAGTGGGTCACACCATTCCTGGCAGGTAAATGCACAATTGGTACTGAGCAGCTGTGCCAGTGTGGCCAAGTCCTTTCCTCTCATAGTGCCTTCCTTGAGTGGCAAATGATTCCCCCCACAGAGTAATTTTCTCTGAGAAATCTGAGCTTTTCTCTGGCTACAGCTGTACAAATTGTTTCTGGAGACTTCTTTTTGACAGGGCACTTTTTAAAGTGGGTTGAAGTCACAAAGATTCAATACTTGGCCTTTTTCTCAGTAAGCATTTGAGCCCCTCAGGGTTGAGCCAGACTCTGCTGTTGGTCACAGGGCACCTCTGCTGCTGTTGGGAACCTGTAAACAACCCCCTGTATCCCAGTGAGTGCCACACTTTCAGGGATGCAGAACTACATCTGATCTTCTGTAAGACACACAGAGCTCCTTAAAATCCCATATTCTCTCAAAAAATGGTACTTTTGGGGAAGAGTTACTGTAGAGGAAAGCAAACCAGAAAAATGACCAGGAGAAAGACTTTCAGGAAGGATTAGTCTCTCAACTAATTTTGTCCTTTGGATACTTTTGTCTTCATTTCCATTTCCAATTAATAGTTATGAATAAGAAGTTTCTCCTTGCATACTATATTAAACCATCATCTGGCTAATATAGTTTTAGCTTGCTGCTTTTTCTTCTTTTTCTGATGTAGATCCATGCTTGGAAAAATCTTGCTATAGTCTATATGCTCATTTTGTCTGTTTTTACCTTTAGAGTCTGAAATTTCCTTTAATCATCACATACCTGTTTGAATCCATTTGGGCAGTGAACTTTTGACTCTGCAGTAAATCTGTCCCAGCAGAGTCTGCACTAGGCCCACCATATCATACAGAACTCACTGCTGCATTCTTTGGTGGGCCATTGTAATTATCACACACTACACCATCAGACATTCAGCACATCTATATCGTGTGTTCTACTTGTTTGAATGTCTTGTGGTACCTTGAATGAGGTAATGAACTAAACCTATCTGATTGACCACCCTCAAAACCCAAGTGTATCTTCTGTGTTAGTTCAGTGTCTGACTCAGCACTGTCAGGCTCCTGTAGAGGCTCTGTTTAGACACCAATAATTGAGTAATTAGCGAAGATGTTTACACAGATATAAGCATTGCATGAAGGGCAATTTGAGGTTTTAAAGACTTGAAGGTGAAGTGAGAGAGAAAACCAAGAAGAAAATGACAAATATTTTTGCTTGCTGGAGCATCATCCTTGCTAGTCTAGAGAAATAAACTCCTCTCTATTCCTGCCTTGCTATTGCTTATGGGCCAGAGCTAATGAAAATTTCATCCCCTCACTGATACTTCCAGAAGGAGAGTTTCTGAAGATGTAATTTTGTAGGTTTCATGTCAGAATTTGAAGTTCTTGGAAGACTGTTTTTCCTTGGGGCAAAGCTTTTGGGAATGATTCATCAAATCAAGGTATTTTTGGAAGATGTAAAGGCAGGTGCAGCTGAAGGCAAAGTCACATTTTTGTGTATTTAGAGGTCTCCTATTACAAATATGCTCTGGGGTTGTGTTCATTCACCCTCACCTTTGAATAAGAAAAATCCCAGCCCCAACACTTGCTGTCCTGTGTGCAATTTGCACATGTTGGGGATTATATTAATTCAGAGGGCTTAAAATCTTGATAGGATCAGTTTTGATTTAGTCCTGACACAACAGCGCAGTGATGGATGGCTTAAGGAGCCGCTAGAAAATGTCTTGTCCACTGCTGTTAACGTGAGCCCTTTCCTTGATCAATCTCTGCCAGAATGGTGGATGTGGGACACATCTCTGTTGGCCCTGCAGCAGTGTCCTGACTCAGAGCCTTTTTGGTGCATTCCTTATTTGTGCAGATCCTCAGCGTGCAGAGCCATGGCTGTGCAATGTGACATATTACATTAGCCTGAGTTGTGCACGCAAAGGGGAGAGCAGAGCTGGTGAAGTGATGATAATAAATTGGGAAGGTATAGGACAATGATGGCTATACCACTCTAGGGAAATGTTCTGACCTGAATGTTGCAACAGATATGCTGTGCTGTGTTTCAGGAAAAAATAGAGAACTGATGGCTTTTGGTTCTGCCTTAACTGGAAGAACTAGAAGCGGTTGCAGAATTGTTGAAGTCTCGAAAAGTATCTATAATAAAGGGTTGATTTAAAGGTCTGTAGAAGAGGGTTGCAGCATTTTAGCTGTGAATTAAATCAGCTTCTTTCCTGAATATAGACTAGGTGGCTATCTCAGTCTAGCTGCTCTGAAAACCTGTAGAAGCAAGGAGGACAGTCACCAGCACAACAGTGGCCAGTCAAAAGCTGTTAAGATGCTTGGTAACCTCTTCAATCGCTTGCTCTTTCTCTCTGACTGTGAAAATCCCAGGGTGACAGGAATTCTCTGTATCCCACCATCCCAGTCACTGAATAGGGCAATCTGAAATCCTCAAAGCAAAACTCAGGTCTCTTCTTGACAGCCATACAAATCTGAGCACAGCAGAATCACAGTTAGCTGTGACCTATCCAAGTGTTTGCCTTATGCATGAAAGGAATCAGAGAATATCTTACGTTGGAAGGAAGCGATAAGGATCATTGAATCCAACTCTCTGGGCCTCACAGGACTACCTGAAACTAAAACATATGACTAAGGGCACTGTCCAGGCTCTCCATGAACTCTGGCAAGCTGTGACCACTTCCCTGGGATGCCTGTCCCAGTGTCCAACTCTACACTCCCAGTGAAGAAGCTTTTCCTAATGTCCAAATAGAATGTTTCTCTGATGCAGCTTCATTCCATTCTGTCGTGTCCTGTTGCTGGTCCCCAGAGAAAGGAGATCAGCCCCTCCCTCTCCCCTGCCCCTTCTGAGGAAGGTGCAGATAGCAGTGGGGTCAACACTCAGCCTTCTCTTCTCCAAGTGGAACAAGCCAAATTATCTCAGCTGCCTCTTGTAAGTCTTGCCCTTGAGGCCTTTTACCTCTTGGTCACTCTGGACACATTCTCATGGTTTGATGCCCTTAAAAACTGCCCAAATCTGCATACAGTGCACTCAAGGTGAGGCCACACAAGGGCACTGTGAGACAATCAGCTCCCTCAGCTGACTGTTCCTGCTTTGCCTGATGCACCCCAGGGCATGATTGGCCCTTTTGGCTGCCAGGACGCAGTGTTGACTCATATTCAACCAAACCAAACCCACACATCTCCTTCTGTGGGGCTGCTCTCCAGGTCCTTGTCCCCCAGTTTGTTTGCACCAGATTTACCCCATCCCAGGTAGAGAATCCACCAGTTCCTTTTGTTAAACCTCATATGGTTGGTGATAGCCCAGCTCTCTTGTCTATCCAGAACTCTCTGTAAGGCCTCTGTGCCCTGAAGGGAATCCACAGCTCCTCCTTTTTTGGTATCATTAGCAAATGGACTCAGTGTACTTTCAACTCCTGCATCCAGATAATTTGTAAAAACATTAAAGAGCCCTAAAATTAAGCCCTGTGGAACCCCACAGGCCTCCAGTCTGATGTCACCTCAGTTACTATAATCCCTTGAGACTGACCCAACCAATTCCTCATCCAGTATTTTATCCACTTTCCTATCTGTGTGCTGGACAGCTTGTCCAGAAGGAAACTGTGATAGACAGTATGGAAACTCTGGTAAAATCTGACAAAACCCACATCCACTGGCTTCTCTTGGTACTTTGATGGGTGATGTTACTACAGAAGGAAGTTCAATTGGTTGAGCAGGACTTTCCCCTCATGAACCCACGCTGGTTTGACCAGTGATTCCATTGTTGCTCAAGTGGTTTTCAATAATTCTGGAATAACCCTCTCCATAATTTTACCAGGCCTTGAAATGAGATGGACAGGCATATAATTACCAGGGTCTTCCTGCTTGCCCTGCCTGAAAACTGGGACAATGTTTCCCATCTTCCAGTCAACTGGGGCCTCTCCATATGAACCCTTTGAAATAGGCCCATGTTCTTGAACAAGTTTCCTTTGTGGGTGAGAGATCATCTCCATTTTTTTTCCCAAACCACGCATTCCACTGCATATAATTCCTTTGTTGCCAGTTAAGGCAGGTTTTAATTGCCTTGTGACTCCTGAGTAGGACAGGATGAACTCTCTAATGATCTAAATACAGACAGGAGCAATCAGTTGCAAGGAACAAGGGAAGTGTTTTCCTTTGTATGAAGTTTCAACTCTAATTTCTGTTGCAGTCACCTAATAAAATGCAAGTATGCCAGCACAATGCCAAGAGGCACAACTGAAAGCTCAGAAAGTTCTTTTCTGTACTTGATAATATGGAGGAAAACAAATCCAAAATTAAGAGCTGTGCTGTAGATAACAAGGGGAACAAGGTGGTTTATCAGTAGCTGTGGAGTGCAGTGATAAGAGAGATGTTCATTTTTTTAGGTGAATTCCTAATGAGGCTGTGGCTGCTGTTCCTCTTCAAGGGCAGAAAATTGGGGCGAGCAAGTTCTGGTCTCTCTAACAGGCAACAGACATTCTAGCATGGAATCAGCAAAGAGATGCAGAAAACAAGACCCTGTTGCTAAAAATTACATACAGGATGCTTTATTTGCCATATAGAACATGCAAAGCACTTGGAATGCATCACATTCTGGCTGCTGCATTCAAGCCGTTTGCTGGCATTATGAAATGTCTGTGTGGCATCTCCTTTCTTACAGCAAATGCTGTAGTTCTGGGGAAAGTGAAAAGAGCACCTTTGTGGACCTGCAGGAAGGGGCTGTTTAAAGGTTTTCTTTCTCTCTTAAAAAGCAATTAGAAGACAAACTGATTTAGAAATTGTGGTTCTTCTGTATATAAGATTTTTTTTTTCTCAACAGGATCAGTGGACAGTAGTTTAGTGTGTGAGGGCCCTGGACCATGAGCTGATAACAGTTTTATTCCTGTGCATGTCTCTGCTTTATTCATTGCTAACCAAGGTCTTTCAGTGGTTTGGTAGTGCAGATGTATCTTAGCACTTAGAACAGCCACACGGGACAGCAGCCTATGTGTTCTGAGTCATAGGCAAGTATTTTGACCACTGATCATGTCCCCTTTAA
This sequence comes from Sakesphorus luctuosus, assembly GCA_013396695.1. NCBI lineage: Eukaryota > Metazoa > Chordata > Aves > Passeriformes > Thamnophilidae > Sakesphorus > Sakesphorus luctuosus. The sequence continues at coordinate 162,705 of VWZD01013670.1, read as the reverse complement.
AGTGCTGCAGCTCTTTAAGCAGAACTCAAGTGGCTGCAATGTGTGTTCAAAGCCCAGCACTTCCCACTGCAAAGTTGAGCCATTGCACAATTGCAGGGAAAAATAACCAAGGCATTTAGCAGAGAGTGTAAGAATCCCTCTTCCCTGCCCCCTTTCCCAAAATCTCCAACTGCTGCAAGAGAACAAGCCATGAGTTTTGTAGTTTTATACACCTGAGCCACTGCTTTTCCTGGTCCTTTAGACAAAGGAGAGATGGGCAATGGTCCTTTCTCGCGGTATAAAACGTCGCAAGAGCTGCAATAGTCTAAAAAGCAGGAAATCAAACATGCAACCTGGAAATAATTAGAACCCTCAATTATTTAAACTATAAATTGAAATCAAGTGGCTGCAAGCTGCAGTTGGTTATTTTTAGATCGCTTTGATGGTTTGATGACTTAAAGTCCCATCACAGCCTCCAGTATTTATCCCAGAAATCTATTTTAAATTTGATCAGAGACTGTACAATCCTCCAGAGATTGTTCTTATGTTATTTAGAAGTTGAGAGGCTGCTCATATTTGAGCTTTGCAGCAGCAGCGTGTGTAATGCCAATAGTAATTCTGGATAAGCTCCTCACTGGTTCTACACTTCTACCTGTTCCAGTATGCAGTGAGAGCAGGAAACCTTCCAGTGGTGTGAGAGTAAAAGCAATGAGGCTGCTTTGACTACCTGCAGGATCTAAGACTTGCAAGAAGAGGTAATGAATAGGGAAAGGTAGGGAAGGGAAATCAATGAGAGCTTAAGAGAACTCATGAAGTTCTAAGAAGGTGTGCCAGACCTCGTGGTGATATCAGGTCTCCCGACATTGAGCACAGGGTGACATAGAAGGTAGAGACATTCATTAGTATGACAGAACTGCTGATACAGAGCAGTAAATCAGCAATTAAGCAGGCAGCTGAGATAGGCAGTGGGGTCAGAACAGGGGGGATGTCATCAGTAGGAAGCCAGGTCCAAGAATTATGCTGTCAGCAGACTTCATTTTCCCGGGATTTATGAAGAGCCAGGACTGTTAGTATGAGCTAATTGCCTGAAGGTACATTAGTTGACCATAAAAGTATTAGGTCCTTGAAAGGTGCTTTTCAGGGCACATTCAGCTTCCCTCACTGTAATGTTTTGAGGAAGACAGCAGTGAAATATAAATTTTTATATTCAGATGAATAGTATATAAAAAAGAAGGTAAGAGTTTCCAAGTATAAGTGTTAATAACATGACTTGAGTATCAGCCTCTAGATTATTCTTAAAATTATGGTATCATTTTACTTATTGCTGTGCTTAAGCCATCAATATATGCTTGGATTAAATTTTCAAGCTTGTTCCACATCACTGGCTTGAAGATAAACCCTGTTCCAAGTTAATTTGTTTTTATTAGAGTCCCAACTTTTGAAGCCTGAACTTCCTGAAACCACCAGGTACTGTGTTAGCCACTGTGGAACTGTTTATATTGGCCATGGTCTTTTTTCCCCCTCTGTGAACAGGCTGAGTACAGGCTGTTTTCTCTGAAAACATGCTCCATTTTTTTTGGTAGACAGCCTGACTGTATTACATCAGAGAAAACTAGCAATTCTTCCTGTTGCAGAGAGAGCTTTGGGTGCCTGTTTGATCCTTCCAAGGACTGAAGGGTCAGGGTGCAGTGCATGGTGTTTCCTGTTGGTGGAGGATCAGTGCACAGAACTTGTTTTTATTCAAGTCAATGTGAAGTAGTTTTTCAATTAAAAATTTAAGATTCATTATTAAATAAAGGGTATATATGGAAACCAACCATGCTGTAATAACTGACCTGTTCATCAAGAGGTTTTCTTTGGTATGTTTTGTTGTTGGTTTGTTTTTCATTTGTTTCCCCAAGTCCTACATTATGTTTCTTGCTCATGATTCCATTATTCTCCTTTCATTGTTTCTTCTATTATTTTATAGGGACATGGCCTCTGTAGTATGTTTTATTATTACAAATTCAACACATTGCTTATAAAACCAGTGTGTCTCATCATTTTTGGTGCATCCAAGCTGTACCTGGACACCCTTTAGGATTCAAGAAATTAACCTTTCCTCAGTTTCATGTGCCCTGGAGATATGGATGAAGGTTTTCCCCCCATTTCATGTGCAGAGGAAGAAAAGGAGAGGGTGAACTGTTTGTATGGATCCTCTGCATGCCTGGCTGGAGGACACTGCCCTCAGATCACTCATGACCTCTGGATTGCAGGGCAAGAATGGGATTTATTTAATTTATTTGTTTGGTTTTGATTTTCAGATAAGTTTGGTAGACACTTAGGAATGAGATTCCTCTCCAGTACAGGGTGAGATTTGCTTTTGAGCCCACTTGAAATGCATCTCATCAAACCAGTTCCTTAACCCTGCCCTGGAGGAGTTTTGGTCTCTGTCACTCTCTGCTGTGACACATAAATGCTGATTTTGCCAAGGATTAACACACTTTGCTCTAACACAGTTATGGCATTTAAGGTGAATTATCCTGCTGTAACTTAGTGGCCTGGGATATTCTGAGGATATACTGGAAAAACTTAATAAGCCTTTCTGGCAATGGGTGTCCCTGCCCAGGGTAGGGGGTTGGAGCTGCATGATCTTTAAGGTACCTTCCAAGCCATCCAGTGATTCCATGAAAATCCCACAAAATCACGACACTCAAACAGTTTTTCTTCTAGAAATAGCCATCAAGTTTATGATTTTTATGGTTTTCCTGTTGCAAGACCATCATCACAGGCAGCTCTCTTTCTTTTCCAAAACTGCCATCCTAAGGGCAGCCTTTTCAATTTGGCAGACTCAAACTACCACTACTCCAAAATTGCCATTTTATCATTAATATCTGCTGAAACCTGTGTTCCAGCTAGGGAGCAGCTGCTCCAATTTTTCCTTTATGTATATTATGGCAATTAAACAGCTGACTTCTGCCATGTGCTTGATTGGGGTTTGACAGATTGGTATTTGCCTGCTTTTGCAAAGCTCAAATGCGTGGAAGGGAAGACTTGTGCTGGGTCAGTGATAAAGTTCAGGAAATAAATCTTTAAGGAAGTGTTAACCAGATTAGTTTTCTGTTGGATTTTACATAGGCTGGAAAATCAGGAAAAAAATCCAAGAGCAGAAGGGGTTGTTTAGGTTCCATGTATAATTCTGCAGTTGGGTATGGTAATGTCTGTATAATCCATAAGGACTTTTGTAAAAAAAAAAAAGAGATAGAAGATCATTTGGTTTGGTTATTTTTTTTTTTTTTGCTTGTAAGCCTCTTGGCTGAAGATGTCTACACTGAATTAGTTCTCCATCTCTGAAGTGTTCAAGGCCAGATTTAATAGGGTCTGGAGCAACCTGGTCAAGTGTAAGGTGCAGGAGGGTGGAGTGAGATGGGATTTAAGGTCCCTTTCAACCCAAACTGTTTTAAGATTCTATGATTAGTGAGGGCCAATGGCTTTGGCTTAGTTTTTAGTGTTCAGGAAACCAGGAATTGGGTTTAGGGTTTTTTAATTTTTTTTTTTAATTGTGATTGGGAGGAGTTTTGCGGGAAGAGGACAGATTTTCAGGTTTTGGTATTCATCTCTGAAGGATATGGAGGAGAAAGTCAGGGGTTTGATTTAGCAAACTCGGAGGGGGAGAATGTTTTCTATTCATGAATCTTCCATAGCTTATTGTGTTAAGGTCTGTTCAACAGCATCCTGGAGTTGCTTTAGCCTGATGACAAGAACACTCTTGTTGGGTGGGTGCCTTGAGCAAAATTTTTTTCTAACTTCATCAAGTGCTTTCCACACTCAAAGGTCTGCAATAATCTGGCCTTCTGTTTTCTTTCTCACGCTACATAAGGAGTTGCTGTTGAAGAAAATAAGTTCTTTCCACTTCAAGGGAAAAAAGGCAAAGTGTAAATGTAACTAATTTTTGTAATTAGAACATATATACATGTATAAAATTTGATATAAAATCCAAACGAAGTTTCTTAATAAGACTAAAAAAAAGCTTAAATATTTTGTATCTCAAAGGTTTTTGAGTTTTGCTATTTAATGAAGGAAACAGATTGTGACATTCCCCTGAAAGGAAAGAGAAAATGTTTGCACTCTGTAGCTTAATATATTCATAAATATAATTAAAGCATAAATGACAGAATAGGAGAGAGAAATGTTTCATGAGAAATCATTAAAGTAGATGTGATGCAGAAGAAGGTAAACAGCTCATTGCCCACCTTGACCAAGTTTCCTCTCAATGGAGTTCTAATATCTGCCATGCAAATCTGATTGAGTCATGGCCTAATTATTTCACTCCAGCTGCTCTTTTTTTCTGTGAGGTCAGAATTTAATAATTTAAGAAGATTATTCCTTTAATTACCATGCACATTCTCAGGGCTTATCAGGAGGCCAACGTGCTCTTGGCCCGTGGAGCATCTGCAGTGCCTGTTCAGGGCGGCAGAACGTGGGGGTTTGTTCTCTGCCAGATCAGCTGATGTGTCTGCAGATATCTGTGTGAGCAGTATTGACTCTGCTGCTGAGGTCATGAGTTGTGTGACACCCCTGGGGTGTTGCTAAGCAACAGTCAGCAACTTGCATCCCACATTTAGCTGCTTTGATTTGGGATTCTGGATCTATCCTGACACGTTCATATGCGGGGCCTGGGAATGCAGGGGAGTCGTTGGGGATGTTCCTCATGATCGCGTACCCCTGTGAACAGAGACACACTGCAGACAAGTTAATGGAGAAAGATATAGGGTTTTATTAGAAGAAGCTTCCACGATCAAACCCCAAGGGGTCTGACGCTTAGGTCAGGAAGTCTCAGGGGTTTTATACCCCTCATGGACATCCAATCATAAGTTCTCATTTCTCCCTAATGCCCACCCAAAAGTCCTGCCAATCTGCCCCTTCGTCATGGCAGGGGGGCAGATGGGCCTTCTCAGGCCTTCTCGTTGTTTGTCTTCTGTTATCTTGCAGGTGGCTGCTGGAATATAGCTTGGCCTTGACAAGGCCTACAGTTTGTGGGAAAGACACTTTAATATTCAGACTTAAAATCAGGGTAACCGAACAGAGTCTATATGATTCTAAAACCTTCCAAAATTATATTAAATCACACTTTTAGGCATCACTCACATGCAGAAATAGTCCCACTCCTTTGCTCCAGCCCTTTGGAATGTGGTGGACTGGAGCAGAGCTTTTTGGGCTGGCCAGGCAGAGATACCACTATGGACTGTGAAGAAAAGGAACAGAAAATAAAGATGTATGGAAACAGAAGATGGAGAAATAAAGTGATGCAAAGGAACAGAGAAGTCCACTCTAGTCTCCCTTGGATAATGTGCCAGCTGGTCTCACACACACCTATTTTAAAAATGCATATTTATTTAAAGCTGCATAGTATTTGTCCTCCTCTGCACAAACAGCAGGCTAAAAATGTGCTTTAAATTGCACCACACACAAGCAGACAATGAGATTCCCGACCGTATGCCCCATGTTTTACATTCAGCTTTGTTTTGAATTGTATATACGCTTCATTATTAGTTCTTTCTCTGTTTAATTCCACATGAATATTAGGCAGTAGTTCATAAATGTTAATTAAACTTTACTATTCACCAGCGGGGAATTATTCTGGTTTGATAGACAGGGAGCACAGAGTGGAAATGGATTAGTATAACCTATGTAGGTGGGAGAGCAGTAAACAGAATTGTCCTGATTTTATTTTTTGGTTTTGAATTACCCTGGCAAATGCAGGAGCATGTCAGGGATCTGCTTCCCACAGTGTCTGAGGTCTGTCTGACCAGAGCCACATGAGGTGTTCACCTCTGCAGAGACCAACTCAAGTGGCCCTAGCGAGATCAACCTCTCCCTTCCAGCTGAAGGCCCAAAACATAATTAATCTGCCCTGTGTTGATATGCTGATTCCAAATACACAGAGTCGTGGTTATCTGTCACTGATAAACATGACAAGCAACATTTTCTTCTCCACAGACATCAATTTAATAAAGCAAGAGTGTACCATCAGCTCTGCAGGGTGCCCTGTGACAAGATGCACCAGGGTTATCAGATGCCAGCCAAACTCTTTGCTGTGGCTCCACAACACCCCAGGACCAGTGTGGAGTCATCACTGATCAAATCTCAGCTCATTATTATGTTCCATCTTTTCTTCCAACAGATGGCTTGCTCTTTCCACATATTCTGCATTCTTAGCTGAAGTCTAATTATTGTTCTGTCCCTCCCCAAATGCCTCCATACTTTGCTGACAAGCACATATTTGTGTTATCCCAGGAGTGGTTACCACACACAGCTTTAATTCTGTTGCTTCTAGAGTGAAGTTCTGTCTGTAGAGCTGATGATATTAAAGAGGATGTGTGTGGAATAAAATTGACTGGATTTCATAAAGTTCCTGTGTGCATTTGCACAAATAGCTGAAAGATCACAATGCCTCTGGTATTGGTATTTTGCTACAAAATTAAGGACTGGATTCTAATTAATTAACCAATCAATCAAGTAATAAATCAATCAAGTAATCAATCAATTAATATGTAATTATTTATTTTTTAAAAATATCCCATTGGTAGCTGCTAGTGAGAAGCTGATGGGTAGATTTTTCAGAAGCTCAGTGCTCAAGATTTCATGGCTTTTTTTTTTTTTTCTGCTTACATCATAACCTTAATTAGGAGGTTGGAGGATTTGGGAAAATGAAGGCCATGAGGTTCAGTCTCCTCCAAAGCACAACAAAAGGGCTGAATTGGGATGCTGAGAACAGACCTACAGGCCTCAATTAAATGCATCTTAAAAGCTACATATGTCTTAAACGGCTGCCACGAAGGGAGCAAGGTCAAGGTGGAACATCTCACTGAAAGGGAGATGGGGCCAGGCTACAGGAAATGTTCTCCAAACAGAATTGGAAAACAACACAGCACTAAAAGGAGGTTACCAGAGAAAATGAGAGAATCTCAGAGCTCAAGCGTGATTTGCAGAAAGCCCAGATGAAGAACAGACTAGCCCTGTGCTGTTAACTACAATTGTTCACAATGCTGTCCTGAAGGGCAGAAAAAGCAATAAAGAGCTAAAAGGAAATGCCAATTTTCAGTGATTGAATCAAATCTAAGTTTTTCTGGTATTCTTCCTCATCTTCCAAGAAAGAGGTGAAACAATAATGTTCTTTTCTTCTCATGCTGCAGTGCTGAACATGCAATCTTCAGTGGAACTGAGACCCAGAGAAAGGAAAGATTGAAGGAACCCAGTAGTTCTGGAAGCCTAAAGTTGTTTGTGGTCATCATTTGCACATCAAGAGCATTTGGACATCATCTTACTGGGTATCTGAGCAACTTGCACACTGATTTCTGGGGTAAGAGCATACAGAAACATATTTATCTACTGTTCAAGGCCTGCTGGCCCATGATAATTGATCCTCAAACTGACTTTGTGTCTTAGCAGAGGAGCTGTATCCCTCCTTCCCCACTCCTGAGATTGCCTTGGAGTCTGAGAACCTGAAGGATTTAAAAGCAAATTGTGCTTTTAATGATTGAATATACTTGGCAGGATTTTCTGGGATTGTCTCCTTTAGAACCTTGCAAAGATAAAAGAGATTTACTCTAGAACAGCGTGAATGTGATTGAGTCATTGTTGTAAATAGGAAATTGAAAAATAATAAAATGGAACATAAGCTAGGTGGAATGCAAAGATCAGTAGGCAAAGGAAACTAGAGAAAGAGCATTCTTGTTACCTCTTAGCTTAGAAAAGAGCACTCCCACATACCATTCCAATTTGCAGAACTCAGTTTTTCATTTAAAACATCCTCTTGGTAGATTTTTCCTGGAAACTGCCTGAGGTGGCTGCTGGGGAGGCTGTAGTGCAACTACAAATCCAGTGAATATTAGCAAAATACAATTGGAAATAAGAGTCAAACTTTGTTCCAAAGCTATGAGATCTACAGGAGGAAGTCTGGGACAGGAGTAGGAAGAGACAACAGCTTTCCTGCACTCTGGTTTTGGACCTTATTTAAGAAATCACATGTCCCACCTGCTTTCTAGTCTTTTTTTCAAGAATTTGTTGGTCAGAGATCATGGCCACCAAACACCTGCATTATCTCTGGAGGGCAAGTTTTAGTTCATTTGTTAGTCCTGAATTAAGTTTATGCTAATCTGAAAATCATATATATAAGATGGATTTTAAGAAAGTGCAACTCTAGAGTAAGCATCCATATAAGAAGTTAAAGTGATTAATTTCCAGACAAAGGTAAATGATAAATTAATGTGGTTGGGGAAGGGGGAATTTGATGTAGAGAGGCATATTCTGTAAAATATTCAGTGCATAGTAATCATTTGGTCTCCCAAATCAGTAAGTACCATTTAATTCTTTGAAGGGTTGAAAGTGATATGAATAAATCTACTGGTTTTTTTGTTTAATGGGTAGTTATGACTGGAAAATGTTTGTGGCCTCTTCTCATTTTCACTTGTCAAAACCCAGGAATTTGCGTGCAATGAAAAATGGCAAAATTTGGTAGCTGGTAGCAGATGATGTGGGAGCCTTTGCTTGGGAAAGCAGGGAAAAGGGGAAGAAAAGAGTCAGTCAGGGGAAACCAAGGGACCAAACAGCCTCAGGTCAGTCCAGGATGTTTGTGGAGCAAGAGTTTCCCTTTGAGAAGCACAACCAAAACCTTCTTGGATGGCAAAAGGAGTCTTGCCATGAACTTTTTGGACACTGAGAAATTCTGACAATATCTACTGCCAGAAATTCCGTGACATTTTGATAAATATCAGAATAACAACAAAGTTGGTTTCCATCAGGGGTGTCTGACAAGGGGCAGCTTTCACATGTAATGCTCCTTTCAGCCTGTTTGTGTTGCCACAGACATTGGCATCAAACACCAAGTTCATCCCGTCACCTCTCCCCTCTTGGCACTGGCATTGACTTCCTAAGAGAACAAGTGTTGGGATACCCAGTCCATCCTCTGCAGGACTAGGCAGAGGATTGCCAGGACACAGAATTTTGGGACAAGATAGGTGTTAGTGTGACAGTAAAAATAATACACAGTGAGCAGTGATATTATTCAGTGCTTGAAAAATTATAACTATTGTGGGGGGAATAATTCTATTCGGAGCCCTAAAGCCTCCCCTGTAGCAGTACTTTATAAGGTAAAGCAACATGGGAGGACAATCAGTTAACAGAATTCTGCTTGGCAGAAGCATAAACTTAGGAATAATGTATGGAATTGGCATAACACTTCAGCAGCTAAATAGACTCTTGTCATTGAAAATCTGCAGTGCAAGGGCAGGGTCCACTTTAGAGTTCCCTGACAGCAGCTCACATGTATTTCTACCTTAATAAGGCAAGAATTCCCCAAAGATACAGGCAGACATCTGAATGTCTTTGAAAGTAATTGCTCCAGGAAATATTCCAATATTACAGGAAATAAATGTGTTATATATACCATGACTTGACAGAGTCCAAAGCTATCCAGAAAAAGTGGAAATAGCCTGAGACATGTTTTGAGTGATGTACAAATCGGAAGAGCATGTAAAAGGAGTTGATTGAAAGAATCTATCCCTTGAATACCCCTCCCTTAGGGGCTGCACCACAAGCACTTTGCCTTCTGCATTTCAGGGGTTTTGTCTTATAAGAGGGCAGTTAATCGTTTTAGCTGTTATGAGATTTCATCAAAGATTCTCAATTTGCATTTCACATTAAAGACTTCTTCTCTTCCAGCCTTAAAGAAGGCTAGTGATGTCCAAAATGGGCATTTTTCCTTATCCCAGTTCTCTTGGGCCAAAATGAAACAAAAATGTGTATATATAGCCCCTCTGCCTACAATCCTTGCTTTCCTTAAGTAATCATTTGTTATGTCAGCATTATGAGCTTTCTACAGAACAACATGGATCACATGTTAGCAGTTTGATTTGGAGTAGTTGCTCTGTATCAAACAACCCAAATCTTTATTTATCCAACTACTGGTGAGCTTTACACTTTGATTTTCCAGCATTAAGGAAAACTTAGTGGCCAAACGTCATCTGAGAACAAATCTGAGTTTTTAAAGTTTTTTCCCTAAGCTGCTAATTCTGACATCAACTTCTGATATCAAGGCTTCTGTGAATCAGTTATTTTAGACTTTATTGATTTGCACCACTAAGCAACCAGTCAGTTATTCAAGTTTTTTCCCCAAACTGTTTTCCAGCCTATTTTATGTCTTTTGCTTGTTTGTTGTCTGTTCAATCCCTTAAAACTTTGGAATGAATGGATCTACACCTACCTGTGAGCATACTTGAGTTCTACGCATGTGCCTCATTGTATGTAGAGAGGAAAAGAGAGACACATTAATTAAATATAATAAAGGATTAATATTAACCCATCAAAAAACGGGTCAATTTTTTTTCTTACTCTGACTCCAGCTTACTAGGATTTTTGACCACTTCATTAGAACTTCTTTTCCTTGTCATTCAACAGTGGTTTCCCATTTTCTCTTTTCCATGTTCACACCGAGAGGTGATAACCTGGTGACAAGCAAGAAGCTGTCTATGCATTGGAAAAAGAGGTCAGTTGGGGAAGTGAATGGTCTGCCAAAGATATAATATAGGCATTAAGGCAAGATTAGGTGAATGAGACCATTAGTGTCTTCATTGTTCAGAGTAAATTTAGAGGAAGAATTATTATGATGTTGCAATTGCTGTCCACAGTTTGTAAATGATTGCACTGCTCCTGAGTGTAAACGAGGATTTTCATGGCTCTGGGATGTAGGAGCCTATTGTGCAATAAGGCTGAGAATGCTTAGAAAGATGATGTTACTCCAGTGCAGATGTTGCTGAGTGAATATCTGGCTGAAATGTTCCCTCCATAAGACTGAGAGGGCAAAGGCATTGTGGTGGGTTGGCACTGTTTTTGTGTTATGGAGGCAAGATAAATTAACCAAAGTTGTTCAGGACAACAGTCTGGCCCATGAGAGCAAAAGTCTGAGTGGCCTTAGAGGAAATTTCTGTTTTGAGGCAGGATCCTGATCAGTGTGTGCATAACACTGAGAAATCAGTGGTGCTAATGACTAAATTCTTTCCCACACACAAAGTGGATGTAATTATTAAAGCGTCTCTTCTGAGATCAAGGAGATCCAGTCCTACAGTGCTGGATATAACACAGAGCTGCTTCTTGAACTCAAAGGTTCCCAACTGAGAAATCTGAGAGCAGTTGTGATCCTGTAAGGAGACTCAAAATTCATTCCTGTTAATTCCTGTAAAGGGAATTGAGCAGAGAGTCCCCTGGAGAAATAAATTTTCTGGAGATTCCTGTTTAAGAGCATCACCGCTTTGATGCTCTTTTGAAAACATGATCAAAATTGCTTTTTCAGGATCTGACCTGGAGGATGCTCCTGTGGAAACCTTCTTAAAGTTTGCTGAATTGTCTACAAGCAGTTACTGAGTATAACAGTGACATATGTCCTGCCCTCCTTCTCCCAATTTGGCAAACTTAATTGCTTCCACATCATTAGTGCAACCTGTATGGCTGCTTCAATCAGGGATGCTTGTGGGCCTGTTGGAGTGGAGGATGGGTTGGGTGATATAACATGCATCAGCAGGACTTGCCCCTGCTTCCCAGAACATTAGGATGGAATTGGATATCCTCTTGCAGTCCTCTCTACAGCCTGGATCTGCCCCACCAGCTTTGTGAGCCATCTCAAAAAATAAAAAAAAGTAATGCCTAAACCTCCTGTTCAATGTTGTCTGGCACAACACTGCTCTAATTCCTGAGATGTTGTGTTGATAGAACCTTATGCCCAGGATGGCTCACTATGAAATCCACTGGTAAAATCACTTTTTCTTTATTTTAATGGGTTTTTTTGGTGGGGACGTGGAATGCCCACTTAGCAGCATTCAACAGTACCCACTCTGAAGCTGCAGCTCTGTAGCTCAACCACAGGCACGCACAGCTCTGACATGTAGCTTGAGGATGTTTTTCTGAGGTCACAGAAGGAGGACATGGCATCTCTTTGGAGAAAAGAATTTAACACTTTCACAGCTTCCCTGGAAGAATTAACCCACCCCTTTGAAGAGGCAGGTTGGAATTACATTTTAGTATGTCTAAATTGTCAGGGAGGATGATGCTACAGCATGTAGAGGCTGATTTTACATGGAGGAAGTTTAGGAAGGTAAAGTGATTTATGAGGAATAAGGTTTGCATTAGCAGTTGGATGTTATAACTCAAGCAATCCATCAGATTTTACTTTGGTCCATTTATTTTGTACTTGCCTTGCCCAAGGCCTTGTTTCTCATTGCAATAAAAGGTCAACTCCCAGCACTGAGCTAAGCAACAACAGTACAGAAGAGAGTTCAAAGACACACAAACCACAAGAATCCAGATGAGAGCTGATATTTAACATAGATTTATTTTAAATATAAATACATATAAAATCAACACCTAGGAGTAAGTCTGTTTATCTCTTTAGATCATCTGACTAGACCTTGCATGCAGCATGTCATTTTGGGGACGTTAGTTGGCTTGAAAGTCGCGTATACACATCAGCATCTAACATTGTCAGGTGTCAGAGGTTTCACTGAAACTTGAGAAGCTGCAAGAATCCTTTGTGAGCCCTTCCTTCAAAAATCATTCCTCAAACATGAGCTGAGGACAGCAGCCCTTCACCATGTACTGTACCCATGTCATGCCCATTGGGGTCTGCAAATGAGCACTGTTTAAAGTGAAACGCAGAGTGTGTGGTGTACAGGCAGGTCAGGCAGCAATGCCACATGTTTGTAGTGAAGACACTGATCAGGGTTATTGTTATTATCAGGGAAGCCGAGCCTGAATGAAAGAAAAATTCAAACAAGTCTTAAAGGGAAGCAAGTGCAGCAAGTGCAATGTGGTTTATTTTTCACTGATAGTGCATTACAGCAGTGCATGGAAAACAAAACAGCTGTGGCTGGACATGGCCAAACACAAGGAGGAATGGCTGTGTCACATTTGCTTGATTTGCAAGTGATTTTCTGCCAAATTAAATTAGAGCTCTAATGTAGCAGACAGAACTCGTTTTCACCTGTTGGTGCAGCTGCCATCTTACCACAGAACGGCTTTTCAGAGGAGCAGAAGCTGTTGGTTTGCTTGTGGGTTTTTCCCTTCCAGTGCCTGGGTGAGTGTCATTGACAGAGGAGGGCAGTACAAACAGGTCAGGAGGAATGAAGTGCTGTCAAGTCTCCCTTTCCTAGAGCTGCCACGCTGGTTCTTGCTGTTTGCTGAATGCCCAGCCCTTCTCCCAGAGTGTCCCTTCGAAGTGGCACATGCCACTTTCTTTATGTCTAGTTGAGCTGGTGTGAAACTGCAGAGCCTTTCACTTGCAGCCTTGAAGGGTTCAAACCAGGGCATATTCAGGCAAAAAAAGTGTCTGCCTATAAATTTTAGTTTCCCAGAGAATGCCTACCCTCAGCACACTGCCTTCCTTCCACAGTGCCACCATGGCACGAGGAACAAGCCTTTACAGAGGGTTGCTTTTCCCACTCTAAATACATTAGCTGCTTGAACCTGGCAATGCATGGTGAGCATTCAACAACAGAAGTGCATGAATTAAATTGCAAATTAGTGCATATCAACATTTGAGCCCTTTATTTTACTTTAGCAATCTCTGGGTTTTCAAGCTGATCTCTAAATATTACACTCCCCACCCTCCTCTACTTCTTGGCTTTATTAGTTAATCCATTGTATGTGCAAAATCCTCATCAGAGAGAATCAAAGTGAAAAACTGAAATTAGTTAATCCATGAATGGGGATGAGCTGAGAAAAAACTACTGTGGAGCTCAAAGAAGAATATAGAAAGTTTCTAAATAGGTATTAATGATATTTATTGACAAACAAAGTAACTAAAAATAAAAAAAACTTGGTGGATATTTATATGCATGAAAGGGTTGAGTTGAATTTCCGTTCCACAGTTCCCTGATTTGCAGATTAGGACATAATTGCTACTTATGATCAGTTATGTTTTGTTAAATCTAGTACGAATAATGGGGCTAAAAAACTATGGATTTGAACCATTTTTGGCTGTTTCAAGTAGCTGTTTGAAGAGCAGCACCCCACCGAGAGATGACTGATACAGTGGGATTTTTATTGACCCGATGAACAAGTCGTAGTAAAGGAGATGAAAATAACTCAGAGCACACAACATTTAGGCTTGGAGTTAGTCATCAAGACATTCTTCAGATCAATACCAAACAATATCAGAGAACATACAACAATACATACGAAGAGACTTCTATAACTAGCAGTCCTAGGGCAGAGTTTGCCTCACCTTGAAACACAGACCAGCTGGACCTACTCTGGGAATAATGTACTGTATTGCAAATGTTTATTTACCGGAAAAGCCATTGAAGAATGGAGAAAATGCTGTTGGAATAATCTCCTTTGGGACTAATTGCTGGTGGCTCCTGGTGCCTCCATGCTGTGGTTGCACCCCTGTGAGGTGGGAGCAGCGACCTGTCCATGCCCAGGGCTTGGCAGAATGAAGATGTGCTTGGAGTAATCTGGCTGTGAGTAGTAGAAAATTAGTGCTCCTTAAGGGTTGAACCTGCTCTCATCTCCATTGCAGTAACGGAATCTGACCTTTTTATGACAGCCTTGATAGAAAATGCCATCCTGTATAATAACTGGTATTACACAAAATGTCACCAGTGAATGAAAGGACAACCCTGTAGTTAGTTGTCACAGCACCATCACCCAGCCTTGGCTGGGCTGTCACATCTCTCACTGGGACAATGAAAGCTCTAATTTACAATGCTCTCCTGAGAGGAAAACACCTTAAAGCCTGGAGTTTGTCTTGATTGATACCAGATTTTTTCCAAGGGGCTTCTTCATCGTCCTCAATTGGTACTGTCTGGCCCAGGGAGACAGTATGTGCTTGTCTTGGGTTGAGCTGGCAAAATGCCAACTGTCCCAGACAGAGTGAAAAAGGAAGAAGAGGGAGAGGGAAAAAACCCCACTCCAAACTAGTTTATGCTGAAACTAACTACATGTATTTATACAGAAAAGAGAAAATTAAAAGAAAACTACAGTATAACACACTCTTACACAAGTTTTATATAACAAGAAATAACCTCCCACTCCCCAATTAATACAAAGTATATTACACTAAATTCATAAGCACTCTAAAAGACACCTAGCAAGAAACAGAACGAGTAACAACAAAATATTTCTACTTGCCTGAACTCAAACAAACTGCAAGCAGCAGCAACAACAGGAACAAGGCCCACTTCAAGGCAGCAGCTGCACCACATTCAGCCCGCACCTCAGCCATGGCAGATCTGACAAAGCCACTCCCACACACTGGATTTTACTCCTATTGAGATGATGTAGTATGGTATGGAATACAATATTCCTGGCTAGAAGAAGTCAGCTGTTAGCTAGCTCAGCCCAGCTCAAGGCAGCTGACAATTTCAGGCCTAGTCTAAATTTTAGAGCCTAAATTTAGGCCCACCTGGCTAAACCTATAACAGTGCTGAAAAGCTGCTTAGCAGCCTCCTAGACATTTTAATTTCCCTTACAGTGACACAGGACTACAGGGAAGGAAAGAGCTAAAGTGAGAGCTAAAAGAATGTCTTAGAAACCACAGGCCAATATGTCAGAGGCCAGTGAGTATTTTGGCTGCTAATTGCCTTGGTCAGCCTTCCAAGCCTTAATAATTTTTAGAGCGTTTTCACCTTCCCTGTTGTTTATGGACATTCACCTCTAGTCAACACTTATTATGAGATCTTTGTTTTTTCTACATTCTTTGCTTGACAGTCTGTAAATGATAGAGGTATTTTTTATACAAACATATAAACACACACACTGCTTTTCTCCTTTTGGATAATTTATTTCTTAGATGGTTCTTGCAGAAGATGTTCCCTTAAAGAATAGTCTTGCAGAGGTCAGATGCTATAAAATGGCTTTACCTGTGGAATTTGGCGGAGAGCAGTTGGTTTGCCTTCTTATTTGTTTCCATTGCTGGTAAGAGGTCTGTGTGAGGACCAGGTCTTTTGAAGGATGTATAGAATATTTCAAATAGATGTTAATATTTTGTTATGCTGGTGCGGGTGATATTTTTAGTATATACTTTCACCCCCTCAAAATCTGCTTTTTTAAATTTTGCTGTTCTTCCAACCTTAAATTAGCTCTGAAAGTCTTGTTTCTTCATCAGGCTTTTAAAGAGCATTCTGACAAGGGTGCACAATGGATTGCACTCTTATTTTGAGAGACTGGCTATGAAAACACATTTTTTCTGCAAACATCAATTTTAACCACTAGACTCTCAGAGCTGAATGCCTATTTCTGTTCTCTGGTGTGAGATTTACGTTATTCTCTCAGTACTGAGCAGGTGAAACAGAGTAGTGGTGTATTGGAGAAGAATGAGTACTACAGAGCTAAATATTTCCCTGGGCCTGCAGGCTGAGACCACAATCTACAACTGAAAACAAAATGTATCACTTTTACAACTGCAGGCAAAACACCCTAAATCTTTTCCTGTTGTTTTTCCCCATGGCTCCTGTTGCACAGAAAATCAAGTGCCTGCTCTGATTCAGTCACAGCCGTGTTGTTTTCTGCACCACATTATTTCCTGTGACTGAGATTTATGTTTTCAAAGCTGTGAATCAATACAAGGTGATATTTACTCTGGTTTGATGTGATGATGCCACAGTGTTAACAAGATATAAACCTGTCATGTCACCCAGCAATGAGTAAGAATAGACAGACTGAAGTCTCTTGGAGCACAGGGGTTGCTAAAGGTCTCATGGACTGTAAATCCCGTGAGGATTTGTATGGCACAGAGTGGCATTAGATAGCTGGACCTGGGGCTTGGTTTTGAGGAGTTTCATGCTCAAAAAGACTGTGAGGCAAAATGGAGTTGGGAGAGGTGAGCTCCTGACATCTTCAGCCCACATGGGCTGTAGGATCCCTGCTCAGGTGCAGAGACTCCCAGGTTCCTGCTGATGTTTTGCATTTCATAGAGGAGAAGGATATTCTGATGACCACTGGAGACTTATTCTATCCCTTCATAATTTTTTGAGTGTCTTACTACAGGATTACAGAAATCTTGTATGAAGAGATAGGGTGATAAAATATGTACCATGGTCATGGTAGGCCATAGAAAAGGGCTCAGAGTGTGGGATGTGTCTTTTGTTCTGAAATCCACATTATTAATTGTCTCTAACCATTTTAGTATCACAGACATCACTGGATCACTGATGTACTGACTCTCATGCTGTGCTCTATCATCTTATGCTCTTTTCAGAAAGTAATTTTGAGGGAAAAAAAAACAAAACCAAAAAGATTCAGTCAATCCTGATTGACTGAGACTTAAATTTTCAGAAGATCTGAAAATCTTTCAGTTTAATCACAAAATTGCAGTTTGATTTAGATAAATTTGTATTTGAGGCTTTGTTTCAGGTCTGTGCTCAGTTGGCTTCATTCTGAAATGAAATGTTTTGAATTTTTTTTAGATTTGACAGAGATGTGTCACCAAGTTTGATTGTTTAGAGATAGTTTTGGGCTGCAAATAAGTATAACCTGTTGGAAATGTAGGGTTCTCTATGCTGAACACACTGTATTTCAAGAGGTAAAGGAGGGAAGCAAAGAACTCCACCTATTTTCCTGGTGGCAAACTGAGCCTCAGAGCCAGAGCCATGCTCCAGTGGATTTCTAGACTGGGATCTATGAGGCAAGGGAAAGTGTCCTGCTGAATGAATCGGAGCTGCAAACCGAGGTATGAACCAAAGCACAGAACTGCATTTCATTTTATGGTACAATTAATGGTGCTGTGGGAGTTTCCAGGAAATGTGGCGGGTGGGGAGTAAGCTGTGGACCAAAAACGGTGGGAATCAGTATTGATAAAGGAAAGCAGAATGTTGTAGTTGGTCTCTTGGAGGTATGTTATTTTTTTTCCCTAACAAATCTGTCTCCATGTGCATACAAACGTATCTCTACTACAATGATAGTCTCGTGATACTCCTCTCAAATAATTGGACTGCAAAGCAATAAAGTAGCATATAAAAAGGTTGACTTCAAATTTGCTGCATAGCTTAAGTGAATTTTATTTTTATTATTTCTTTAAGATCTTCCTTGTGTGTGTTTGTGTGTGTGTAAAACAGGAGAAAAAGAGAGTTCAGGCAGTACTGCGACCTCACATTAGAAATAAATTGCAGCCTGAAGGAGTTTGGCTTTATGGTGAAATTTTTAAGCCTTTGATAATAAGAAAAGTAAAGAAAATGGATTTTACATTGCTGCAGAATACGTAATGCTCTGTGTCTATAACCTGTCCTAGATTACCGTGGCACGGGCAGGATTTAAACATTTCTAACAGAAGCATCCTCTGGGAGCCCTGCTGTTTGTTCAGGGGGAATTTCAAGACTTCCAGCAGGAAGGAATAAGGTTTGTGAGCTGATCTCCCTTCCCCTGGTTGTGGTAAGCAAGTCATGCTGGGAGTGTGCTCCGGTTACCCAAGGACTGGGATGAGATTTAATGCGGTGTGAAAGACACTGAGCGTGGGAGAAAGGGAAGGGAGGAGAAGAAAAAGTTTACGCTCCTGACTTGTCAGCATAATTTTGCCCCTGCAGGAAATTTTTTCCCCTTTTTTTGCTGGCACACTGGGATGCAGAGCGTGTGAGACAGGCATGTTGCTTGGCAACTGGAGGTGAGCAACCGGTGCAGGGAAACAGCAGCAGGGGAAGAGGGGGGAGCATGAATAGATATGGCCCTTATTGCATTGCTCCTTTTGGAATTGAGGCAGTAAATCTCTTCAGGAAGCTCTTTTCTTGTGCATTTCTTTCCCTGAAGAAGTGCCTTCTCTTGCCTTTCTCACCCAGCTGATGAATTATTGTGGTAAAGTAGGTTGGTGATCCGGAAATCATAAAACCCAGGATGCCCAGAGTGAATAAAATGCAAAAATGCACTGGAGGAAATTATGGTTGCTGGAATGAAAATGGTTGAGTTGTTTGGGCTGGACTTTGTGAACTCTGGAATGAATTGGGGTGATGAGGGAAGGAGATCCCTCCCATCAAGGAATGGGATGGTGTACTTTGGAATAAGCCCTTCTTATGGCTGCAGGTATTAGAGGGGATTAATTTTGTTAACCAAGCCCACGTTAAGAGTCAGGTGTCAGGATCTGGATTTCATGAAATTATCTTCATCAACCTGTTCTGGTTTGGGTTAAGAAGGAAGAGGGATGGTGTCATCCTGCCAGATTCTGTGGGAAGAGCAAAAATTTGGCTCACCCCTTAGAAATTTTAGGAGAGAAGACAGGGAAAGTATCTGTTCCAGGCTTTTTATTATCAGATAACTTTAACTGTGGAATCACATCTGAGAGCATCCAAACTAGACTCGAAGCAACAAATCCCACCCACTTACAACTTTTTTCTACATGTGTAAGCAGAAACGCTGGGCTTAAATCAGCCTCTCATTTCACAGAATGCCACTGACTGCATGAAAAGCTCGGAAGAAATAATCATAAAATAAATTCTTACCAGTGGGCTCCCTGGGCTGTGCAATCCATGAAGCACAGCCCGTCCAGTGCTGTTTGAAATTCATGTCCTTTCTAAATGCATGTGCTGAAATACGGGTGCTCTCCTGCAAAAAGCAGGAGTGGGAGATGGAAGAGGAGGCTGTAGGGAACATTTGTATGCAGAACACTTGGTGCTGACAGAGCTTGTGAGGGGGCACTGAGAGGATTAACAATTAGCTCTGGCTGTGCATGTAGTGGCCGTGAAGCAAGATGACCTAATGCTGAGATCAAAACACCTCCCCAGCCCGTGGCATCAGCCTCATTTCTTACTTTCCTGCTGGAAAATGCCAGAATAAATACTTGTCTTTTTCTAGTGAGTCTGAGAAATGTGACAGGTTTGAGCAATATGAGATGTCAGGGGTGCTCCTGAGCTGGGGTACTTCAGCCTTGGCCCCCCAAAGTCCTTGCTTAACTCCAGTGTTCAGGTGGGAACTGAGGAGGGGATGGCTCCTTGAAGTAGATTCCCATGTGGCTTTGTAGATTAAATCTGAAGTGAACTGACACCAAAATGTTACATCAAGTACAGAACAAATTTGGAACAGGTATTTTATACAGGGGTCACTGTCAAGCAAACAGCCAGGTGAGTTTTTTCTCACACTAGATTTAAATTCAGATCCACAAAGATAGGTAGATTCCTAATTCTCCTTGATTCCTGTAGAGATTGAGCATCAAAGTGATTGTGATGATCTGAGCCAAAGAACCTTCTGCTGGCAGCTCTGCAGAGGGCACAAGGAAACCTTACCTTTTCTATTGGTCACTGGGGGAAATTTGAGACTTTTGGTATTTAAATGCCCAGTAAATGTTCTTACAGTCTCTTCTAAACCACATATCCATGATGTTTGTGGCACAACTGCCAGTGGCTGTGCCTACATGGACTCTGCCACTAAGGGAGACCTGAGAGAGGCTGAAATACCCCCTGATACTGGGGGTAATGGAGAAGTGTCCCCTGCCATGCAGAAATACTGAATTCCATTGATTTGTTTGGAAGGAATAGGCTTGCAATTGCAAAGACAAGTTGCATGTTATTCTCATGGACCCATAGAAAGGTTTGGGTTGGAAGGGACCTTAAAGCTCATCTCATTCCACCCCCTGCCATGGGCAGTGACACCTCCCACCAGCCCAGGTTGCTCCAAGCCCTGTCCAACCTGGCCTTGGACACTCCCAGGGATGGGGCAGCCACAGCTTCTCTGGGCACCTGTGCCAGGGCCTGCCCACCCTCACAGGGAAGAACTTCTTCCTAATATTATCATAGAATCATAGAATTGATTGGGTTGGAAAAGACCTCCGAGATTATCAAGTCCAACCCTCGGTCCAGCTCCAGTCCCTTTACCAGATCATGGCACTCAGTGCCACGGCCAAGCTCACTTGAAAAACCTCCAGGGATGGGGAATCCACCCCCTCTCTGGGCAGCCCATTCCAATGCCTGAGCACTCTCTCTGCAAAGAAGTTTTTTCTCATCTCCAACTTCAATTTCCCCTGGCAGAGCTTGAGCCCCCCGTGCCCCCTTGTCCTATTGCTGAGTGCCTGGGAGAAGAGACCAACCCCCACCTGGCCACAACTTCCCTTCAGGCAGTTCCAGACAGTGCTGAGGTCACCTCTCAGCCTCCTCTTCTCCAGCACAAACACCCCCAGCTCCCTCAGCCTCTCCCCACAGCACTTGTGCTCCACTCCCTTCTCCAACCTCGTTGCTCTTCTCTGGCCCCGCTCCAGCCCCTCAATCTCTTTCCTCAACTGAGGGGCCCAGAACTGAACACAATATTCAATCACCCCAATCTCTTTCAGCTTGAAGCCATTAACTCTGGGCCATCTCAAAGCTGTGATGTTATATCTAATTTCATCAGTATCTAATGTTGCAAATCTTGGTTGTCAAGGGGTTTTTTTTCCAGATTTACACATAAACAATTTGGATTTAAATTCAGCCAGTGCAGTCTCAGAAACAATTTCTGTAAATCAGCTTAATCCCCAGTATGCTCTGTTTAAAAATATAGTTTTTATTCAAGCTGAAGTTGATGTTATTAAAAGATTTAGCTGAGTGATGTCATACACTGCTTTATCTCAACTGACTTTTTCATTTTAAATAATTAAACACTGAGCAGTTTTCTCAGAGGGCATACTGCCTCTGATAATATCCAGATACATTTCCTTTTTTTCCCAGGTTTTAGGATTGTTTGTCTGCAGTTAAATATTTTAACAGAGCAAGTTTCACTGGTATTTTTGTATTTGTGGGGTTTTTTTACTTTCTTTTGACCTTGGTGTGTCCTTAATCTTTGCTGGAGACATTGAATTGCTTGGGGGCTCGTCTCAGCGAAGAACCCCCTGTATGTATGATGTCAGCTCTGTGCCAGAAGGCCTGGAAGGTGAAGAACACTCACTATATTTTTCTCTGAGAGACTTTCTAAAAAATGTTCATTTGTGATAACACAACATTTCTGTTGTTGCTGGGTTTTGGGTTTTGTTGTTTGAGGATGAAGGAGGAAATCAGGGGCAAAATGGGAACAGTGAGAGAAAAGGTGGTGAGGAAGGATTTGAAATTAGTCCCCAGTGTATTTATGACTTGCTTAGCAGAAGAGGTTGTAAAACACAAAAGGCTTGTGATTAAAAATAAAAAAAAGATGAAAAGAGATGCAGTAAGAAGCTGCCAGTGTTGTTATTTGAGATTAAGCTGACTGATCAAATAATGAGAGCTAAAAAATGTGATCTGCTCTGTTCATAAACCTGTCTCAGATTAATTAAAACCATCATTTATTTAAATACATGTCACATTGTTGTCTTAAGTTTTCTACCTAAAACTAAAGAGTTGTCAGGAAAACTAGAATAATTTGGTTTAAAATCAAAGACATGAACACAAGCTGTAAATCAGTAGATTTTATAAATTCCCTGTGAGGGCTGTCTGTGGTCTGTGATCTCAGGCATTGTGGAATTTATCCTCCCTCAGAGATCAGTTATATGGGCAGTATCCATCTTCTCCTTAAGCTTTCTAGGAACATTTTAGGAAATTTCATTTTGATTTAGATGAAAGTTGTGCTTATTAATTGTTGTCTCTGTGGTACTAGTTCTGTTGAGCTTCTACTGAATAACCAAATTACTTCTCTTTCATCCTTCAGATGAATCCTGTGATGTGAAACCTTGACTTTGTCCTGAACTGTGTGGAATTCTGGTTTTCAATATATCATATTGCTGTATTGTGGTGGGATAGTGCCTCAGCCTGGCTGGTTAGACCTTCCCACTTGCTCCAAAACAACTTTGGTAAGGACTGCCAGCCTGAAGTTTGCAATTTTAAAGAAATTGTTATTTTAAAGTAAAAGCTGTCCTGGCAAATACTTGAGAACCCATCAATCTTCACCTTGAGAGTGGGTAACACGGGAGCACCTGGTCATCCAGTGTTGTGGCATCTCCATCCTTGGAGATGTTCCAGACTGGATATGACCCCAGGCAATGACCTAACTTCACAGTCAGCCCTGCCATGAGAAACTTGGTCAAACTGTCCTTCAGAGCTCCTGTCCAGCCTATTTATTCCTGTGATGCTGTGAGACACTTCTGAGTTGTCTTGGGTTGAGCTGGCAAAATGCTAACTGCCCAAGTACAGAGAAAAGGTTCTTCCCCCCTAACCAGCCAAGGGAAAAGGGAAGAAGAAGCAGAGGGAAAAAAACTTCTAAACTAGGTTTATTCTGAAACTAACTACATGTATTTATACAGAAAAGAGAAAATTAAGAGAAAACTACAATATAACACACTCTTACACAAGTTATATATAACAAGAAATAACTTCCCACTCCCCAATTAATACAAAGTGTATTACTTTAGATCTATAAGCACACTCTAAAGACACTAAGCAAGAAACAGAAAGAGTAACAACAAAATGTTTTTACTTCTCTGAACTCAAACAAAGTGCAAGCAGTGGCAACAGCACGAGCAAGGCTCACTCAAAGACACGAGCCACACCACATTCAGCTTGCACCTCAGCCATGGCAGAACTGAACTAAGCCACACCTACACACTGGACTTTACTCTTATTGAGATGATGTAAGATGGTATGGAATACAACATCATTGGCTAGAAGAAGTCAGCTGTCAGCCAGCCCAGCCCAGCTCAAGGCAGCTGACAATTTCAGGCCCTAATCTGAGTTTTAAAGCCTAAATTTAGGCCTACCTGGCTAAACCCATAACATGAGTGTCCAGTGTTGTGCCTTTATCCACAGTTGATCTTGGAAAGGAGATGGGTCTTCTGTACTCTAAATTATGTATCCATTGCCTTTAGTCCTGTGTTGGTGCATTGAAGAATTTCTGTATGGGATAACACAATGGGTAATTATTGTGATCTTAGTCTTATGTTCTGAAAGTATTGAGTTGGCATTTTCCAAATGTAGGGAAATATTGTTGAAATAAATGAATGTTAGTAAGTATGAGGAGAGTGGAATTTAGACACTGTCTGAAGGATCAAGCAGCTGCAGTGGCTTCCCTTCTGTACCCTTGCACCAGGTCACAAGAAACCGAGTTTTTCCATGGAAAATTACTACAAGCTGTAGTAGGAAATAGCATGAGTGAACCAGGGGAGTCTTAGACCTCCCTGTTGGACTTTCTCATTTTTTCTTTATTAGGCATTCAAATTTTTCAGATTTTAGTAGAGTTTATGAACTTTACAGAGTAATCTGTGCCTTCCTGTATAGGAATATTAATTTCAAACCAAGTTTTATTACAGAGAGAATGAAATTCATGGAGTTTTATGCATTCAGCATAAAACATAATGCCAAGTGGTTGTTTCTACTCTCTCATTGTCAAGTAAAAATCTCTGAAGAGAAGCAGAAAGAATTTCTGAAGAGGAGTGGGATCCAAGTCCTTGTGATCATGCTCTAATGAGAAGAGAAACCTACTTTAAAGAACCAGTAAAGAAAATATTTATGTGAGTAAAATGTATTGCCACTGCTTAGCTTTAGTGATGGCATCATTTCCTATCTGCTCTCAGAAACTCACACAAAACAGCCACTCCTATAGACAGGAATCATAAGCACCTCAGTTTTGACCTTCCTCAGAAAATTGTTTTCATGTTTCATGTTTGTATTGCCCATTGCTGAGCTTTGTAACTCTGAAATGCAGCACAAGGTGCTGTTATCTGTGTGAGTAACTGCAGCTGCTCCAGGAAAAAGGAGCACCTCGTGGAGATGAAAAACATAGAATCATAGAATCATAGAATGGATTGGGTTGGAAAAGACCTCCGAGATCATCAAGTCCAACCCTTGGGCCAACTCCAGTCCCTTTACCAGATCATGGCACTCAGTGCCACGGCCAAGCTCACTTGAAAAACCTCCAGGGATGGGGAATCCACCCCCTCTCTGGGCAGCCCATTCCAATGCCTGAGCACTCTCTCTGCAAAGAAGTTTTTTCTGCTCTCCAACTTCAATTTCCCCTGGCAGAGCTTGAGCCCCCCGTGCCCCCTTGTCCTATTGCTGAGTGCCTGGGAGAAGAGACCAACCCCCACCTGGCCAGAACTTCCCTTCAGGCAGTTCCAGACAGTGCTGAGGTCANTGAGCTTCCTGTCAATTAGTACCCCCATGTGACAGCTTTCGACTAGAAGACAGAGCCAAGATAATCAATGAGAGGCTGCTTAGGGATGTATTAGAGCTACTACAGTGTTTGAACACTGGGCAAGTTCCTGTGGTAAAATCACTACAGCAGTTCCATTGGTGTAGTGAACTGGTTGCCACTACAAAAATGCTGTTGAACAGATTCATACCAAAAATGTTTAGTGCTGTCTATGACAATATTCCCACTCTGCTCTCTGTATAGATGATGACTTTCATCTCGTGCATCTGAGCAGCAAAATGGTGTGGGAAAGGCCTTCATATTTCTCAGATCCTGAAGTCCAGATGTTCTGCTGGAACTGGGTGTGATACCTGACCCAGGAGGTTCCTTAACTCCTGCCTCTCAGCTTTGATCCAAGGCAGAAGGGCCTGGGGGGAGCTATTAAAGGATTATCTGGGATCCCAGAAAATATCTGATGGTCAAAGCACTCTGTTCCCTCAAGAGCTTGGGATGAAGACAACATACAGGAACCATCTGGTGCAGGCTGGGAGAAATTATGAGGAAATGGAAATTCTTCACCTTTTTGGACCTTTTTTAAACTCCAGGACAAACTTGATGGAGGCTTCTACTCTAAGGAACCTTTTGTAATGTTTGGTTTTCAACTCCAGCTGCCTCCCAAGACCTCAAATTTGTCCCAACTGCAAAGCACATATGACATGGTTATTAGCTTGATTGGTAGGCAAAACAAGAAGACTCTGAGACAGATTAATGAACTAAATTATGCTGTTTCAGGGGCTAGTTTAGCACACTTCTTGGGTAGTACATTCACTCAGCTTCTGGAGAGGACTGTGATGTGAAAAAAATCTATACTTAAATTCCTACCCCTCAACCCCACAAATCCATTTTGAACTTTAATCCTAGTTGAATATTTTTAAACTAGGAAATCATTTTTTCATTAGGAAGGGTGAGCATGGAAAGGAACGTCTTGGTCCTTTGTCTGCCCACTGCAGTTTGAAGGAAGAAATTTTCCATCTATGTCCTTTAGGCAGTGACATGTTGTGGTGACCATGCTCTAGTGTGAGTTGGAAAGGGAGTCCCAAAGCATAATGTGATCCTCAGGGAGGTCAATCCCTGTGAAATGCTGGCCTTGGTATGCAGTGATGAGAGGGAATTGTTGGAACAATTGCACTGTTAATCTTGTTTGTGGGCAAATAGGGCATATACAAGAATGTGCTGTTAGTATAATTGAGATCCTAGTGATTTAATTCAAGGTTCATTAGTCTAGACAGAGCTGATCTTGATAATTTCTTCTTAATTCTAGGATTCATTTGTGGTCCTTACGGGATTCATTGTGGTCAGCAGATTTTTTTTGTTTGCTGACTTTTCTTTTCTTTCTTTCTTTCTTTCTTTCTTTCTTTCTTTCTTTCTTTCTTTCTTTCTTCCTTCCTTCCTTTCTTCCTTCCTTTTCTTTCTTTCTTTCCTTTCTTTCTTTCCTTTCTCTCTCTCTTTCTCTCTTTCCTTCCTTCCTTCCCAGTACTTCTCTACATTTTATCATTACATTACAGTCATTAAAAATCTCCTTTCACATAGAATTACTGCTTGTTACTGCTGTCTCCACAAAACGATGAT
This sequence comes from Sakesphorus luctuosus, assembly GCA_013396695.1. Lineage (NCBI taxonomy): Eukaryota > Metazoa > Chordata > Aves > Passeriformes > Thamnophilidae > Sakesphorus > Sakesphorus luctuosus. The sequence continues at coordinate 136,083 of VWZD01013670.1, read as the reverse complement.
CATAGCATAGGAAGATACCAGAAGTAAACCAGATTCCCCATAGATAACTGGTCACTTAGAGAAATTGCTGTCCCAGCTAAACCAAGTAAAACAAAGCTATGGGCAGGTCAGGAGAAGTTCAGATGAGCAGCCCTGCCAGATGCAGCTCTGAGGTCCTGCAAACCCCAAGCAAACTGATGGCCTGTTCCCAGCACAGAAAATGCCCAAACCCCCTCAGTTCCCAAACTCTTGTCCTGCTGTTTTACAATTTACATGGGCCAAACTACCAGTGTATTTTCACAATTTCCTTTTCAGTCTGTTTTGTTTGTATACTGAGTTTGCTTGCACACACTCCTCACGCTCCCAGTGCAGGCTTCAATCAACACTCCTTTTAGTGTGAACTGAGACCAAAGGACAACAAAACTTTGTTTCAAATTCAGAGAGAAGACACCAAGCAAAAGGTAATCAAGGCAAGCTTTAATTATTCATAGTGCCACCTAAAGGAACCCGTAACACAGCATCACTTGCATGTGGTCTCTAGGAACAAGATTGTTTATATGAATGAGTAACATTTCTTCAGTGCTATTGCTAGACAGGAGAATCCTTGAGCAGCTTTACCTCCTACTCTACTGCTTTCTTCTTTTTCAAGTGGTTTTTCAAGGGATGATGCTCTCTTAGGTTTGTATTTAACTGTCATCACCTACCCACTCAATGGATCTTCATTTGGCAAGCAAAATACTCTTGCCTTGAATGGGGTAGTTTGGGGATGAAGGTCCGTTAGAACTTGAAATTAGCTCAGTCGGTTAAAACTTGGTTGTAATAATGCCAAAGTCATGGGTTCAATCCCCTGTGTGGGCCATTGACTTAAGAGTTGGACTCGATGATCCTTGTGGGTCCCTTCCAACTCAGAATAGTCTGTGAATACATATCTGTGAATTGCTACTCCCTGCTCTGCCCCTCAGAGGGTGAAAATTTCTAGGCTTCAGCTGTTTGCTGAAAAAAGTTGCTACAGGATACTAATCTCAGGCCTGTCTCCTTCTCCCCACTCTTCGTTTTGTCTTTGGCCTCTTTTCTTTGAACACCACTAAGATGTTTGTATCCCAGAAGTATATCATGCTCGGTTAGATGGCACTTGGAATTAAGAATATACCTTTTAATTAACAATTTCATAATGCTCCTCATTTCGAAGTGGAGAGGAAAATCATAGAATCATTGAGGTTGGAAAAGACCTCCAAGAGCTTCCTGTACAGGCTTCAACCAAACACCACCTTGTCAACTCAACCCTATGGCAAAAGTGCCAAAAGTTGTTTTTTGAACAATTCCAGGAATGGGGACTCCTTATTCTAATAAATACTTCAAAAGATTGATTTTATTGAAGGAAAAGTGGCTTAACGTTAATACGTTTTCTCCTCACACACTTCTTAAAAAAGGTAGCAAATAGCAAAGCTTTGTCACAGCCTGTTTCACATTAGTGGATTTAGAAATCACGGGGTTTCTTTGTACCTGAAGTACTTTTCACTTTGCAATGAGCTCATGTGTATCAAACCCATATTTTACTGTGGTTCTTAAAGAGAAAAGAAAATGCAGATTTTTAAAGCATGAATACCTCTTAATAAAAGTATGTCATCTGCAATAACTTATTTTTTTTCTAATTAATTCCTAAAGTGTAAGGAAATAGTAGCACAATAAAACCTTTGTAGTTTTGACTTCTTTAAAAATAAAAACACTTCTCCATGATGTAATAGCAAGAATTACAAAGTGATCGTAATATTTATTCTTCTGTATCAAACTGGCTTTCATTTGTAATCATAAATGCTGCCATTCTTTGCTCTTGAATAATTACAATTTATGTCAAGCTGCCACACCACAAGCAGTTTATCTGCTTGGGATGTTTGATAGCTGAGTTTCTTACCCGTGGCACCCAAAGCCATTCCACCCTGTTTGTTTGCAAGCACTGAAGGCACTGGGGGAAGAGGAAGCTGTGAAGGAAACAAGGGGTCAATGTTTAGCTGATTTTTTTTAGCTCAAAATGTAACCCAGCACATTGGCAATGAAGGCAGTTTTTCTGGAAAGGGCAGCTGGGTTTTTAATACAGTTTCTTCTTAATTTGACTTTTATCATGGAGTGGTTTGGGTTGGTACTTTAAAGCTCATCTTGTTCCAAACCCCTGCCATGGGCAGGGACACCTTCCACCATCACAGGTTGCTCCAAGGCCCATCCAACCTGGCCTTGGACACTTCCAGGGATGGGGCAGCCACAGCTTCTCTGCCCAATCTGTGCCAGGGTCTCACCATCCTCAGAGGGAAGGTTCCTCCCCACTATCCCATCTATCCCTGCCCTCTGGCACTGGGAACCATTCCCTCTTGTCCTGCCCCTTCATCCCTTGTTCCCAGTCCCTCTCCAGCCCTCTGGGAGCCCCTTTAGGCACTGGCAGGGGCTCTCAGGTCTCCCTGGAGCCTTCTCTTCTCCAGGTGAACACTCCTTTGACCTTTCAACATGCTACTGACACCCTGTGAGAGGTGAAGTTCTGCCCATGGGAAGTGTCAGAGATGTTGTTTGGAGGGTGAATTGGCCCTTGTGAGAAGTTTCATGGTTTCCAGCTTTACTATTTTCAGGATCAGATTACTTAGTTCAAGTGAGCTTTGTGCCTCTAAGTGGCAGATACACAAGAAATATTTACCTTACAAATTTTAACCTTTTCAGGTTCTGACCTGGACAGAAAATATTTCCATAAAAATCTCCCTTCCATACCCACTACAAATTTCATATGTTGGTATCTTATCTTTAAAAATTATGTCATTTTGTCAGTCCCGTGATCTTTTTAAAGGCTGTTGAGTACTTTGCTTCAGTGTTTGTGAGGGTTCTGTCCCCTTTGGAAATTGTCCATCACGTTATGACCAGCTGTGGGGGTGCAGAGAGTTGTTGAGGTAGAGATGGTAAGAGAAAGAAGTGGAAGCCTCAGCCAGCAAAATGAAGAATATGGATTTTATTGTGATTTATTAACCTCTCTGAGTTGAGCCATTTTCTCTTCATGTAGGTATTTTACATTTAAACCTTATACCTCTTGAGAGGTTCCCAAATGTTAGGAAACACAACTGATGTTTGGGGATATATTATGTGATGTCTGCCTTTCTTCACTACCAGTTCAGTCATGAATTTATTGTACACCTGTGCCTTAGCTGATTGTTATAGTTTAAGCTGGCAAAATGCCAACTGCCTGGTACCCAGTCAAAAGGTCCACTCCCAGAGAAGGAGAGTGAGGGAAAAAAAACAGAAATGAGGCTTTGGACATGGTGAAGTTCTTATATTTACATAGAGAAGTGGAAAGCTTAACACCAACTATGAACTAGCACATAGTGACAGGAAACAACAACAGGCTCACCGAGGTCGCCCCAGCTAACAAGCAGAATTCTGAACCAACCAAACCTCCTCCCCAAAGGAAACCTCCCAGCAAGAGGGAAAAAGGAATTAACAGGAATATGCTCACTTCCCCAGGTAAACAGCCACGCAGACCGGCAGCAGGGCCTGATATCAGCAGTCAGGGAGTAGGAACCCTCCTGGTCCCAAACATGGACCGGTCGAAAAGGCAGAAACTCCTCCCCCCTGGCTTGTTCTACTCCTCGACGCTTCCTAATGATGTCAGATGATATGAAATACCTCTTGGGCTGCTTAAGTCAGATGATACCTGTCCCCCCTAATCTGCGTCACGTCCTTTGAGGCCTGCTGAAAACTGAGGCCTAAATGGGGACCTGTGCTGACTAGAGCCAAAACTACTACACTGATATAAATCTGAAGTCCCACATTTCATGTTACTCAGTTTCACATTGAAGTTTATACCCAGCTGAATTTTGTTCTCCACAAAAAGCATGGCCAAACAAATCTGGTGCTGACAGACTAAACAAAGCAATGGAGGAGCTTTAATTTTAACTTGGTGTCGTTCAATGCTAAAAGAGCTTTCTTTAGCAGCTCAGTTTTTCTAATGAGCACATAATAATTCTTTGATCATAATCTCTCATATGTCCCAAGGCAATCAGGCTCAATGTTCAGCAGCAAAGCAAATTTAACATGGTTAAATCAGGGCCTAAATCAGGTATATTTGGTGTGTGACCAATGGGAGAGAGCTGGAAACATGCCACATGTCATAGCAATGTTTTTAGCATGTGTTAACGTTCAGTGATGTTTAGTTGTTTGTTTGCTGGGAGGACAGCATGCCCCTAATTTATTTATGATAGCTTGGCTGACAATTTCTGGTATGGATTCTTTGCATCTGTTTCTCAGCTTCCCATAAGCAAAGAATTATCTGACTTAAAAATTAAACTATCTTCGGGTGCTACCAAACCTCTTCATGTTGTATTTTTCAGAGAGGGAATGGATGGAGTGACAACACCAGGCTTTGGTGTTGAAAGAGGTATTTTAGCTGTTATCTGATGAATATGACCACTTACAAGTCCTCTTTGCTGGAGGAGGCTGACACTAATCCCACAGACATGCTGTCCTGCTATTTCTTTTAGCAGAATGCCTGTTGCAGTTACTAAAGCAATTTTATTTTGCATGTTTTTTTGTGAAATAATCAGGTTGTAGAGTCAGTATTAAGTGCTGAATTCAGAGGCCAGGTGTTGATGCCTTTTTGATAAAAGAGCTGTAGATGGAGATGTGGATTCTCATCTGGTTTTCATTATAGCTTTGGGCCAGGAGTTAACCAGAGTAAGAGGGAGGTCATCCAGCTCTGAGCCTGGTTTGAGGTGCTAGAGGTTAACATATCTCATAGAATCATGTGAGGAATTCCTGAGAGCTTGTGAGGAATTTATGAGGAGCAACTTGCAGCACAGGCAGTTAAAATGTCACATAAACCTGCCCTGGCACAGACAGGGATGTCACCCTCCCATGGGAATGGACTGGGCACTGCCATACTTTGGACTTGCACTTGTTATTTGTAGCAGAAACAAATAGATAGAGATTGGTGAATGAACCTTTTACACTGCCTTGAAAGCCAAGGTAAAACACAAAATACTGCCTGTGGCTTTGTGTTTGTGCAGTGCTCAAAGGCATGAGATCCTGGCCCAGCCAAGCCCCTCAGGCTGCTCCAGTGACAGTGGGAAATAACAATAAACTGTACTGAGCTGATACAGACATCAGCCTTAGTAGCTACAAGTGGTTGCAAAGTTAAAATACATACAGCTAATTGAGGCCTAATGCAGTCATACAAGCTGCAATTTGTTTCCCTTTAAAATTCATGAGGACGTTGTCAGGGCCTGTGAAGGCAGCACAGGGCTCTGAGCAAGGTCTGGACGGGGTCAGTTTAAATGGAGAACCTTGTCCAGTTGGTCTGAGCTGAGGCTGCTCATGTCACTGCTCCAAAGGGACAAGCTGTCCTGCACTCAGCCACCCCCTGTCCAGCATATGCATAGTAGGGATTTTAAGGAAAATGAATTTTCCTGCTCTTTTGTCTCCCCTTACTTACATCAGTCCCTACAAAACTGTCCCTGGCTTGTTTGAAGACTTAGCCAGTTTTGGCATTTGTACTTACACTGCCAAAATGCTGCTCTGTGCAGAGCTTCAGAGGAACATTGTTCTGACAGCCCATTGAGTTTTACATTTCCAAACTTTCCTGGTTAATGTACCATGGGCTGTGGCCTTCTGCCTCCTCCTCTCCCTCCCTGTGCTGACTCCAGGGCCCTGGGAGCTGCTGCCTGCTGGCACACGTGCCTAGGGAGCGCTCCTTGCAGCTGGCAGTGCCCAGCACAAGAAAGGGCTCAGGTTATTTTTGACTCTGCTTTGCCAGAGGAGTTCTGACTATGGCAGCACACAGGGTTAGAGAAGGAAAAGTGGCCTTTGCAGGAGTGGTGCTATCAAGTGATGCTGGAAAAGAGGCAATGAACAGGTGGCTGGGGCAGGACACACGAGGGTGAAATGCTGGTGCAGAGTGGGGTATTCCAAAGGGCCAGTGCTTTGCCAGCAGTGGTGCTGCCAGAGCATTCTCTCATTTACATATTTATATCAATATCAGCTTCTAATGAGCTATTCCTATAGCAGTAATTTATCTCAGAAAATTTGAAATTGTTTCCTGAAAAGCCAACAGTAAATAAAAATAACCCTCATCCACTAGTTCCAGTTTCATAATCTTGGAGAACTGTGTTTCATAAGATAAAGAAATTCAAAGCAGAACACTGAAATACAAAATAAGCATGGCAGAAACCCCTGGAGAAGCCTGGGACTTACAAAGGAGAAGGATGAGTTGAAAACACAACATGCCATAAAATGTTGAATGTTAAGTAACACAGAGTATGTAAAGAAGCAAGAAACAAACTTTTCAGAGCTTATATGGGTAAGCTTTTTGTGAAAATGAGAAGCTTAAAAGCAACACACGCACAGTGTTTCATGCTGACAGGTTTATAACTTTGAGTGATGAAACTGAACACAGTTTTCCTTCTCCAAGAGAAAGTCAGGAGATTGGTTCCTTGGTGTTCTCTAGGCTTGTTTTATTATGTCATTTTCTTCTAAGGGTGCATTTTATTATTTAATTACAGACATTCAAGTCTATGTCTTTTTTTCCCCTCTAAGCCCCACTCAATAATCACAGAAATTGTGCTTTAGGGTAATAAAGAGAGTAAGTAATGACGGTCAGTCCTATGAGGAGTAGCTGAGGGAGCTGGAGAGGCTCAGCCTGGGGAAAAGGAGGCTCAGAGGGGACTTTCTTACACTCTGTAACTCCCTGATAGTAGCAGAGAGGCGAGGGAGGTCAGACTCTGCTCTCAGGGACAGGACAGGACAGGACAAGAAGACATCAGCATGAGCCATCATGCCAGATATCTTTGCTGCCAAAACCATACCCCAGGTCGTTATTTTGTACATTAGTAACAGAAGTGAACCAACACAAATAACCAAGTAATTCCCTGATGAGCCCAGTCCAGCTGTTTCTCTGTGCCTACTGATGATCCCTCAGTGATCCCCCTGCAGACCTCACCCACAAGTAAGTTGTAACAGTCACAACTGAGTTGTGCAAGAACAAATCTTCCCTCTCTGGCTTGTTCCCAGCTTGCACTTTTTTGTTTCAGATGGGCTGTTGGACCTGATGGATCACTGGCGGCAGATGTTGGAAGCTCAGTGTCTTCAGTGGCAAGAGGACTGGAATGAGGGACTCATCTACTCTAAGCAGTGTGTTTGGATTGAGGCAGCATGGATTTAACTCGAATCCAAGTCTAATTTTGCAGTTTTGAAGCAGATCCCGACAGGCAAGTCCTGTCATGATATAGCAGGAGGAATCAGGCTGGGAAAGGTCACCCTCATGCCCCCAGTCTGAGGCTGGGTGTGGGGAAAGAGCAGCAGGAAAGGTCATGTGCTGCTGCTGTGACAGCTGGGGAAGAGCAGGTTAAAAACCACCCAGCTCTGTCACTTTTAGGCAAAGTTAGTTGCCTGCAGTGTGAGCTGGTGCTTCTCTCCAGCATTTCGATTAATTGTTTTGGTCATTCATTCAGGGAAGTATTTGTAGTGCAGTGCAGTGAACTGAAACAACCCAGAAATAATTCCCTAACACAACCTGACTCTCTGGTTTATATTCAGGGAGAGATTTATTCTTTTGCACATAGGATATCTCCATCAAAATTCCCCTCAGTCATTCCAGAGTGGCTGGTTCCATTCCTGCAATACCAGACAGCTTTATATCCACAAGACAATATTAAGTGGCTTCCTGCCTCAGAACTTGAGTGTGTTGGGACAGAAATTCTGCCTATGGAGCTCTGGAGGAGCCCCGCGGGATGCTGCCCAGAGGGGCAGCCCTGGCAGCAGAACTGCAGCAGTTTTTCAGGACTCACCCCAGCACAGGGGCTCCTGAGGCACAGCCAGGGTGTGGTGCAGTGTGGTGATGCCCTGAGCAGGGGCAGAGGGCCTGGCTGTGCTGGCTGTGGGTGATTACTGACTGTGTGTGGGGATGGCTTTCAATCCACGGGGCCACTGGGATGCAAAGGCAGCTGCTGTTTGCATGTGGTGTGGCCAGTAAATGATAGTGCCAGTGGGGTCTGGAAAATATTTTTCTAGACTAAAGCTAACCTCTTAGGCTTTTTTTTTTAATGTTAAACATTTTTAGGCACTCCCAGGTTGCTTTAGAATAATTATAATGAACAGAAATTGCATGATGAGAAGGAATAGGGCAGCAACTTGTTCTATTCAGTTTTATTCCCCTTTTAGCATCAGTCTGGTGAAGTGTGGAGGAAATGCTAGATTCAAATTTAACTTGGACATTTTGGCTATTTTCTACCCACTGTAACTTTGTTAATAATCACCTCTCAGCTACTTATACCCAAAGGCACGTCGGGCAGCTATTCCAATCTGACTAAAGCACCACTGCTGGCAAAACACATTAGTTTTTGCCCTTGTGACAGCGCCTGATCCATCCTGTCCTTCTCTTAGGCACTGTTGGACACATTTAGCACCAGCATGTACTTATGACTCACAAATAGCTCACAGGATTACTTCAGCCTGTTTGATATTCAAAAATAATAACTGAATATTTGCCACTGAGTTTAATGTGAGACCACTTAAAAACCTGGGGAAAAAAATGATCAGGTATGAAGACACAAAATCTTTGAGTCACAGAATCACAGACTGGTTTGGATTGGAAGGGACCTTAAAGCCCATCCCCTGCCATGGGCAGTGACACCTTCCACTAGACCAGGTTGTCCAGCCTGGCCTTGGACACTTCCAGGGATGGGGCAGCCACAGCTTCTCTGGGCAATCTGTGCCAGGGCCTGCCCACCCTCACAGGGAAGAATTTCTTCCTAACATCTAATCTAAACCAGCCTTCTGCCAGTGAGAAGTCATTCCTTGTGTCCTGTCACTCCAGGCCGTTGTAAATCTTTGAAGTTCTCCCCCACCAATTGCCACATTTTTAAAATAGGGGCAAATCTTGAATGAGCACACTGGTCCAGTGCGTGGTCAGAAGGACTGAACAAACCACAGCAATACAGCTCTAAAGATTAATTGGATTTCTGTGACAACAGAGGAAAATTGCCCATTGTTCATTAATTATCAGCAGGAAAGAGTGGTGGAATTATTGACTGGTCTCAATGTGTAGAGGCAGGAATTAGAAGTGGCAATACTTACATCAGCTTCTTAAGAAGACTGAGCTCTGTAGAGGGGCTTATATTATGGTTCACTTTACCCCATTTAATTCCCTTTTGTGCTCTGATTGATTGATTGAACTTCATAGGAAGAAGAGAGAAGTAAGGCAGATTTAGACTGGGCTAAAAAACCAAGAGCAACTGAATGTGGGTTAAACCCTCCCTCCCACCTCATTCTTCTTGGTTTTATTTTAAACATCCTGAACAGTGTGAGAAGCTGGGAAAGAAGAGTGAGGAGGGAGTAAAAAGACCCTTTAGAATCTAAAGCCTGGTGCCTTCCTTCCTGCTCTGATGAGCAAGAGTGAAACTGGGTAATTGTGGTGCCTTGGCAGAGTCACAAACTCTGGCTGGCAGCTGCTGCAGCTCACACTTGGCATTGAGTTGAATCCATTCAGGTTCCTGGGAAATAAGGATTTTGTGTTGCTGCTTCCTCCTCATGTCTGGCTGTAGGTGTTCGGAGGTAGCTCTGCACTGGTTCATGGACTCTGCATCCCAGTGAAGTGAATCCATCCTGAAGGGGAAGGGCCCAAGACATGAATGTCCAAATGCCTTAGTGCAGCCTCTTTTGCTGCTCCCTGCTGGGTTCAAGGGAGCTGCCAGATGAGGTTGTGCCCATGGAGGGGTGTTGGCAAGCAGGAGCTGCTGCCCTGTGCTCACTGCCAGGCCACGAGCTTGCCGGCACAACCCTGCCTTCGGGTTCCATCCCCCAAGAGCCAGCCAACAGTGGGAGCCGAGCAGTTGTAATAGTTAATTGGAATGCTATTGAGGTCTGAGCAGAACAAAACAGAAATAATCAGGCTTAAAACAAACAAAAAAAACCCCAAAAGCAACACAGTGTTATTTTAGAATAAAAGCACATGTAGCTGAACTAATACTCCTGACGAGCAAGGACATAGATTTCTCTCAGGGCATCCTGCAGTCCTGTAGGGGAGAAGTGACCTTATTTGCATTTTTCTTGTTCAGTTGCTGTTGGGATTTCTGCAGCATGGCAAGACAAAATTCCTCCAGGAGAACGTGGAAATATCACAGCACTAACACAATACCCTTCGAGTAGGTTCCTTCTCCTCAGCCCCCCATTGCCCCTCGCCCACCCAGCACTGACTTCAGCTGCAACTCCCACGGCCATAGTACCTAATGCCCAGGAACTAAACCTGAAACACAGCTCACATTTTCCACTGTGCTTCAAAAGCATGCAAGTTGCTCCTTCTCCCACTTCCAGAAGAATCCGTGACCTCCCCTGGCTGCTGCTGCCCTTCCTCCCAACCTTCTTTAGAGCAGGAGGTGGTTCTGCCCTCGCAGCGTCCTCGAACTCCCGAGTGCTCCATTCTAAGGTCAGGTTGAGGTTTATGATTTGAGATGCCTCTATCAGGAGTGTTTTCAGTTCTAATCAAGTTCTCTAAATTGCTTTGACTCTTGCCCAGCATGAAGTCCTGCTGGAATTTTGCAGTTAGATAATTAAATTCTGAGCCCAGGAGCAGTGGGTCCCTCTGCAGCGTTGCACGGGTGCAGCTCCACCTCTTCTCACCCTGCCAGGGCAGCTGAGACAGGGACCCAGGATTTGTTTTGTAGCTGTGGATCATCTGTCTGTGGAGTGTCAGGTGCTGTTTCACCAGCCCGTTGGCTTGAGCCTGGGGTGGCTCAGAAGTCAGGGACATCAGGTGCTGCAGTTCACACCCCAGAGCAGCAGCAGGAGTGCAATTGAGGAATGGTCATTTCAAAATCCAGTTTTTTTCCCCTGATCTGCCATCTTCCCACAGGAGAATTAAAGGAGCAGGATGCCAGGAAGGGCTATTAATTATCCCCTTTTAAACTCCCTGTATAATGTATGCACATACAGCATAGAAATAGCATGGATTAATTATATACATCACAAGTGGGATACAGCATTTGGATATTTAAAGGATGTTTATGTATTTATATATATATATATATGAATGACATATTTGGAACTTGCTTCACAGAACATAACACACTTTGGGTTAGTCCAATGAAAGACTGCAAAATTCTGAATTTAATGTATAATATAACCTTTATTCTTTTTCCTCTAAACTCTTGGAAACTTACATAACAATCGTGCTTTAATTATGACACCGCTTATAGACATTTAAAATGCATCTTAATTTATAAATATTTTACATTTGGTCCATAGAACAGGTTGCAATTTACTAAATAATACTGTACTCTTTTAAACAGGCTCTGTATATATTTTTGAATATGTATATATTACATATATATTTTTATATAGAGATAGATTTGCCTGGTGTTGGATATTTCCTTATTGCAAAAAAGCATATATGATCATACAATAATCTTTTTTTTTCAGGGCAAGTACTACAAAAAAGATACAGCTATTCACAGTTTACACACAGAAGTTCTACAACACTAGTTTGTGCTATGTGATACGTTTGTACAGCTTTTTGCTAAAGAGCAGGTCTGTCAAACATCTGTCATAATTGTTTACAATCAAACATTAAATACTGCATTTTTCTTAGAACAACATGGGACTTGATTACATTAAACAATAAAGAGAAAGTTGGAATTTTTATCCTTAGTCTAATGAAATCCACAATTATGATGTGCATGTAGCATGTGTAATGTTTGTGTAGGATGTACAGGTTCCTCTAAATCCCAAAGACTTACAGGATGTTTGCATCTCAGCTATGCCCATTTAGGATGTAGCTTAGATCTCGTAGTATTTTACAATTGATCTATGAAACAGTTTAGAATCTACTGAACATACTCTGAAATTTTATGATGTAGTTCAAAATACATGTGTATTATATATATATATTATTTCTACATAATGTGCTTGACATTCTGAGAATAATACCTTATTGCAAGAACATGTTTGTCACCTTCAGACAAAAACAACGAAAAACCCAACATTCACAGGTAACATGTTTTTCACGTAGTAGTTCTACATAAATTGTGCTATCTAACATTGTACGGTGCACAAAAAGTTGCTGGAAAGCATGTTTCATTGCACAGTTCTGTCGCAGTCATTTACAATCAACCATCAGCTGCTGCACCCTCCCTAATGCTCCGTGTCTGTCAAATAGCTGCCAAACGAGAAATACCATCCGGGGCCAGCGCTGCCATGCCACACAGGGAAACCTCCCAGGAGCTGCCTGGGCATCCTGGCTGGGTGGCAAAGGCAGGCAGAGCCCAGAGCGGGATGGCATCGGATTGAAATAACTTTCCCTCGTTCCTCCATCGCCACCAGTCACGTGGAAATCAAAATATAACTCATCTCAAAGTGCTACCGATCCGTAGTTTGTATTTCGCTTATTAGGAACTGTTAAAATCCTTTAACAGATTAAAAGGAATTGAACCCGAAATTAGAATTTACTTTGATCTTTAAGCCATTGTTTTGGTTTCTATTTTGGTGGCAATGCAATAATAGTAGAATAATAACAGCGAAATAATAGCTCAAACACTCTGAGCTTTGATTGCAAATACTTTACATTTTACTCCTGGGAATCTTTAAGAGCTCTTGGATATTACTTTGCTAAAAAAGTTAAAACTCATATTTCTGCCTCTAACATCTGCGATTTGTGTCACATTGATTCACAGAGATACCTGCTTTTTATAAGAAACAGTATATGTATTTTTAAAGAAATTTATGACCTCATTTGAAAGTCACCCTGAAAGGCAGAATACAGCCAGTGAACAGCCTGGGCTGTGCTGCCAGAAACAGCCCAATTTGCTCTAGGAATGTTTGTAAAGGCTATGGCTGCTGTTAATTGAAGGAAGTCTCTTCCCCCTCAAATGGCCTCAGCTGGAACAAATTTTAAGGGCAGACTTTTTCACTGGAAATCACTTGTTTACAAAATACTTCGTTCTTTTGTACAAAACAACCCAAACTTAATTTTACTCCTGCAAAGTCAGAAATAACAGTCTTGGGATTCAGCGGTAAGAAACAGTGATAAACTACTAAAAATCAGCAGCACAAAACTTCAAATAGTCGTGCTAAAAGGTAGATTAAAAAGGTCTTGGCACATCAATTTACAAATTCCAAGGTATGCAACTATTATTGTGAAAGGATAAAAACATTAACAGTCTGTGGATTGCCGGAGAACACAAAACACTGTCAACATCTGAGCTCGCGATGGCTGGATCATACCCATGGCGATTCCCTTAGAGTGGAGATGACCTTGTTGCTTTTATCTCTTTTTTTTTAATTTT